>RHLR01000750.1:0-14107 GCA_009806335.1 Davidsoniella australis
TAAATTAAGCTCGCCCGCCTCGTGCAAAGCAGTTGCCTTCTTTCTTGTTCAAGCAACTAGGCACCGCCCATTTTCCCCATCCTTCCTATATTCTCTACGAGCAACAGGACCTCGCTTCCTATGTTTTTTGCAGCGTAGTTTCCTAGTTTATCCAGCACTGAGGGCTAACTAACCAAGCAACTTGGTCTTCGAGAAGCAGCCCAAGGACTACAAGCTGAGCGTTCTTCCCGACGGCATCCCCGCCATGTCGTTGAGCCCATGTCCACTCTGGGCTGGGAGAGATATGCCCACGAGCAGTTCGGTCTGAACCGCTTCGGTGCCTCTGGTGCCGTCAAGGATGTGTACAAGGTAATATTCTCCTTCATCAACCCTACGCTCTTTTGATGCATGTATACTAATATGTTTATTCCCCCATTTTATAGAAGTTCGAGTTCACCCCCGAGGGTATTGCCAAGCGCGCCGCCGCCACCGTCAACCACTGGAAGGGCGTCTCCATCCGCTCCACCATCAACCGTGCTTTCGAGCAGCTGGCTTAAAGTGCTTCACAGCCAAGTCATGTCCTCAAAAGAATGGAAAGAAAAAAAACCATGTTTGAAAAAGTAATAAGTCTAAAACGGCTTGTTTAAGCAAAAAAAAACAGCGGACGGGAATAGTTACAAGGCCATAGTTAGGGATGAACCCTCGAAGGCTCTAGTAGTATCTAGCCTATGGCATGACGAATGAATTAATTAATGACTGATTTTTTACACCAACTATATGAAGTATATATCCGTGGTGAGTATCTGTGATTGTATTCTGTGCCGCTACTGTTTCTATTTCCAGGAGAATTGGAGCGAAAGAGTATTGTATGTTACTATGTGAGACTAAAGATATTTTATTGATACCAGTAACCAAATCATATTCCACTAGCACATTGTTTCTCCTCCTCTATCCATTCACGCTGGAACTCACGAGCAATACGCTCGATACGGCCCGCGGCCCGACGTGCCTCACCGGTGACCTCGCCCGAAACACCGACAACGGTACCGACCAACAGCGGCGGATCCTCAATCGGACTAGCATTAGGGTCTTCTTGTTGCTGATTTGATGGTGTTTCCATAGGAGCCATAAAGGACTGCATCAGGATAGGGCCGGTAGCCAAGCTAGCTGTAGCGGCAGATGTAGATGCAGAGCTAGGTTGTGCAGAAGCGGGGGTCCGCAAGCGACTAGGCAACGGAAGTGGAGAGATGGTACGTTGTTTCTGAGCTTGATGCGTACTACTAGCAGTATTAACAGTAGTAGCATTAGAATATGAAGAGGCTGTTGCGGGAGACACGGCGTCGTATTCGACGAGAATGCGTAATGGCGCACCCATTTTCAGGTGGCCTAGAGTAGCATGAGCAGTCAATGCAGTAGCAGCAAGAGAAGTAAGAGATTCGACGTGAGAATGAGAAGAAGCGCTGGTGAGAAGCGGCGTGAGTGAGGGATCAGAAAGATGTTGTGAGAGGTTTGGGGATTGGAGAAGAAGAGATGTAGGCGACATGATTTCAGAAGTGTGTGATGAATAAAACACAAGATGACACGTATAAAGAGCAGAAAGACGGAAAAAAACAAAAAACGGCGCAAATTAGAGTTGCTGTTAGTGAGTGTGCAGTTGGATATTTCGCGATGATGGTGTGGATGATTGAGGTTGAGAATCGTGTCAAGGCCTAAAAAGGTCTAGATCTAGATTTGGGCTCTACTTTAGTTTTTTTTCAGATATTTGGTATTTCTTTAGCGTTTGTAACGATTTATGATATAGTAGAAGGAAAAAACGAGAGAATTATATGAATTTTAGAATCGTCTATGTGTAATTGTAATTTACCGACTTTTCGAGAAACTATCGTCATAATGAAAATTGAATTTGGCAGCCAAACTTAAAATTTTTTGACAAGGCGCTATTAAGATTTAATTAGAAGGACGAGCTCCAAACCCTTTAACCCTATATCTCAAATACAAACATAGGGTTATCTTCATTATTGTACACAGTAATAACACAAAAATGGGTGTTTATCTATGTAAGTCGTTAGTTCACTTTTTCTGGAATAGCACAGGAACGAATCCCATAAAAAGTCACGACACTTACATCCAGAGAGGGCCGGCCTATGACAGATACATATATTCTGTCTCCACCTTGGGTAGCAAAATTGGGCAGCAAGTTCTTTTTTTATTACAGCCCTGTTTTCGTTACTTCATTCTAGTTAATGATTTTCTTTGGCCTATTCATGGGCAAAGTTATCAGTTGTGACAAATCGTGCCGTATATAAAAATCCGGTTTTTATTACTTGTTGTGTGTGCCGTCATTTATCCGGTTATGCGTTATGCTACTAATTTGTAAGGCAAGTTTTGGAGTATAAAGGATTATATCTACGCCTTTATAGTCAGGAGATACATAGTAGTAAAAGGCCATAAAATAGAGATTCAAGTTAAAAACAAGATACCGCATAATGAGCCTACCAAGGCTAAAATCTTTTGATGATAAATACTAGTAAGTACAACTGGCTGTAATATAGGGCGAGCAAATCCCCATTTCTTTTATGGTACCGTCATAAGCACTCCAACTATTGATATTAAATGGCTTCTCTGTTGACTGAAGATGCATCTTCCGACATACTTATTATAGCCTTTTCTAGAAGACAAATAATCTATAATCGTCAAACTAGAACGCAGAAAAGATAATATCAACACATGTTCCAAGCTTACATGAACATGGTATGATCAATATAGCTAGATAGTTGACGTATACCTGTTTTAGGCAGCTAGTGATGTGACTTGTCTACTAATGACCTGTATATCCTATATGGCTGACTACTCATTTGAGTTTAGGTCTTAACATGATGCCTTTTCTATTCTCTCTCCCCCACCAAACGATCGGGGCCCAGAAGATGAGGCGAGTGAGCCGGTTGTTGGTTTCTATGAATAGTTTCCATTTTTTCACACCGAGCTGGCTTTTGACAAAATGATGTAGGTTCACATGTATATTTTTTATACAGTGTCCCTTATACTATGCTCCTGCTGACATATTCTTTAGGTCAGAGCAGCATTATTAATAGTCTAGACTCAGCTTTGAACCACAAATGCCTTCACCGTAGTGCTCTTTGCCAGGAGTGCTGATTTGGCGTCGGGTTACATGATATTTCAGCAAGATGCCACGTCTGGAAGGGCGACAGAGAAACTAGATAGAAAAATAAGTCTGAGTCTAATATGATAATATAGGCTTTGAATCAGGACTCCCTTGCAAACCACGCTTGTCATGGCCAGATCCCTTATGCATAGCTGGGCTGCTTAAGGGGAAATAAACACTTCAAATACATATTAGTCAATGTTCTCCCGCCTGTAGACACAGGCAGTCCCAGCGCAGTCTGCCCTGTAGCTATAGTGTACACCCCTCTGTAGCGTCCCTCCTAAAGAAGGAGAGAGGGAAATAGTTGGTACAATGGTTAGGCCATTAGATCAGGTTATCGGGTAGGCATGGGTTGCTTTATTCTTTTCTTCGATATTCTTCTTGTATTTTTATTGATTTCGTCTTGTGGATTTCTTTACCTTTCTTTTTGTCGCCTTGCCTCATATTTTGTTTCTCATTTCTTCTTCCATCTTTAGCATTCGTTGTTTTCTTTTTTTTGCTTCACTTCTTGTGTGTGTTTTCTGCTCTTCTTTAAGCTGCCCTTTTTATGTTAATTTATATATTACGCCCATTTGTTACATTATATCATCTTCGCATCAATCGGCATTTTCATTATCACTATCACTACTATCGTCATCTGTTTTTTTGTTTGTTTTTTTTGTTTAGCTTTCCTACTTCTCTGCATCGGCACTATCGTTTTCATATCTTTTATTTGTTATTTAAAAACCACGTCTCCCATCTGATATTTCTTTTCTTTTCTTTTCTTTTCTCTTGTTTTGTTCCATTTCGGCTTGGTTTTACTTGATGCCTTTGACATAAGTGAGGCTGACACTATCAAAAGCATCGGTAGATCGCCTCCTCCCCCCCCCTCTAACAACGACAATATTGCCTAGTAAGCGCCGCTATTTGTTTCGTTCTTACTGACGACTTCTAGCCGGGACAAGGCTCACCTGCGTATGCATCTTGCTGCAAAAGCAACTCCCCTCCCCTCCCTGCATATCCAAGCAAACGGTTACGCTGCCATTTCTTCTGTTGCAACTTCACTTTGCAACAACTACTGCTACTGCATTTATTGGCTGTCTTCTTTGTTTCTTTTTCTGGCTTTTCTTGTTTTCTTTTCATCCTGCATCTGCCACGACTTCATCTGCACATCACAAACTCTATCTGGGCCGCAGTTTTAGTCTCTGTTCCTGGGAAATCAATCCATACTATTTGACTTACTAAATAACTAGCTAGCCAGCTAGTAAGATCAGATAACTACTAGCTAGTACTTAGTTAGCTTCCAAGAACAACAACAACAACTACTACTACTACTACTACTATTACTACTACTACTATTGTTACTGTCGTATCACACCTAGCTACTAGCTGCTCCACGACCAAGCCTCAGACCCTTGACCGAACGAACCACGATTCTTGTATATCAAACGCTTACTGCTAGCCACTGACTGGTATAGTAGCATATCACTGTTTTGCTATCCATTATTCCAGTCTTACCACGCTTTTTTTTGAGAAGCCGTGGATAATGGCTTCTATAGTAAAACAGCCCGCATATTCTGCATCTGCGTCTCGTCGCAGCAACAACAACACCAACACCAACACCAACAACCGAAAGCTTCGCATATCTTCCTCGGTACAGTGCCAAAGCAGACCCCAGTCTCAATCTCATCCACATCCACATCCACAACCCCGTGCCTGCTCGACCGCTCACAGGGTCCATGCCACCAGTATCAGTAGTAGTAGTGCGCCTTTCTCTACTGTACCCGCCGACGACGACTCAGACACTACTTCTTCGCCCTGCAGCGATGACATCGTTTTTGCAAGTGGCAGCAGTGACACAAGCAATGTTGACGATACTGCCCTTCAGCCTGATGTGAAATATATGACTGCTGCCTCTACTATTACTTCTATCACCGCACCTGTCCTAAGTGATAAGAAAGCTAAATCTACTACCACCACTACTACTACTACTACTACTACTACCACCAACCCAATACGGTCACCGCCAACAACCCTACGGCTGCTGTCGCTCGGAGCTCAGCCTCTCCCCCCAACTCGACACCGCGTACTAAGTCCAAAGCCTCTTCGATGGGCTTCTCTACCAATGCCTCTGCTTCGGCGCCTCCGGTGGGAAAAGGCAGAATACCCCCCTTCGGTTGCTTCCCCTAAAGGCAAGCCACGGCCCGGCTTGGCGCATCAGCCCGCACCGTCACCTGATACCGCCACTAATGGAAAAGTTTCTATGCCATCAGCCAGCTCTCGCTCCATGACTCAGCAACCGAGCTCATCTACTGATGCTAGCTCTGCTGTCACAGCCATGAGTTCTGGTTCTGCGATGGAGTTAGCAAAGCCATCAACTCGTGCCCCCCCAAAGTCACAGCATCGTCAGTATGATGATGGCGCTAGGAAACGGCGTACACTAGACCCCAAGTCTGTCCCTACTTCGGGCACTTTTTTCATGCATGATACCCGTCAATCTCACTATGGCGGCAACGGTACAGACGGCAACTTTAGACACTATGGCGGCCGCGGAAAGGCACAGGCCGGCCATTATCAGGGTGGCTCTGGTTTTCAGTAAGTCCATCCTTCCATTGCCACCTACACCAAGGCCCCTTTGCTCACTAATGTTTGTTTTACTCCAGACGGGCCTCGTACTACCAGAATGACCCAACTTCGGGTCGTTGGAACCATGATAAACACAATGAAAGCTGTTATGGCCCTGGTCACGGATACAACGATGGTCCCGACTACCGTCACCCACCTGACAATCAAAATATGAAGCGCCAGCCAGACAGTGACCTACGCATTGACCGTAGCTTATCATCCGAGAAGCACGTGGGCAACATCACCATGAAGGTTAACATGCCCGGTATAGTATCTAAGCTGTATGCGGGGTTCCAAATCAAACAGTACACAAAACTGCCCGACCATCGGCCTCCACTGCGTCGAGACAAGCCAGTTCAGATACAGCTACCTGGTGAAGCAATGCATCTAGTCTTGCCTGCAAATGACCGATCATTCGACTTCATTCCGAGGGCCCTAAGGCCAAATCAGCAGCGGTCTAGGAGAGGCCGTACCCGTTCCCAGTTTGGCTCTACTAGCACATACTCACAGACCCCGAGTATCTTCTGTGCTAGCAGTGTCTATTCAGCCAGCATTAGTCTGAGCATGGTCCACAGCCGCCGCTCTTCAACTGCTGAGGTCATGTTCTCGCCTGCTATGTCGATGGTATCACGAGCAGCACCACCCATGATTGACAATGCACGGGCAGTCCCTAAGCTACCACTATACAATGCACCGTACTCGAGTCATGTGCAGTCGTTACCGAATACTTACGTCCATCCACTACATCCTATGCCAGGCACTTCAGGCGTTGATTCAGTGTGTAAGCCACCCGGAAATACTGGTATATCTAACGGCCCAGACACCAACGCTCAGCAAGTGCCGCCGCCTCCTCCTCCTCCTCGCACATCTCCTACTAAGAAGACAACTTCCGGGGCGGCAGTAGTTGTTTCGTCTAGTGTGATATCTCCTCAGCCAAAGCCACAGCCTCCGTCAGCACCCGATGCATCTCAGCCTAACCCTATGGCTTTCCAGGGTCAAATCCCAGTCATAAACTCCGTTGTAAACCACACTACTATTACGGCCATACCACAAATACCGGGTCGCGCCATCCATGCACCGGTTTTCCAGCCGAGTTTCAAGTCTCAAGAAATTCTGCCTCCGCCGCCACCCCCACCACAGTACCAACACCATCAGATAGACATGATGCAGCCTCCCCCGCCGCCACATTTGCTAGCACACCCGTATCAACCTGGACCGGAAATGTATGGATCGGTCCCTCCGCCGCAGGATTACCACTATGACTATGATTACTACGTGCCGCCTCCACCTCTTCCTACTACCATGATTCCAGGACCACCTCCTCCGCCACCTCCTCCGCCGTCGCAGTCTTCAGGTATGATCACGTATGAGTCTGCCGCAGCAGCTTCGTTTATCCCCGGTGCTCAAAAGATACCCAGTCTACCTACACCGCCGCCGCCACCACCCGCACCACCGGCAGATGCAGCTGTAACACAACCATTTACCATGTACCAGGAAGTCAACGGTATGATGTACTACTACGACTCAACTACATCACCACCTCCGCCGTTTATGTACCCTGACATGTCAAGCCAAATTGGGCCCTACATGCACGAAGGTGCCTACTACAATCATGGAATGGAAGGGTACTACAATGGCAACGGCGACATGTACCATCCCCAGATGTATTATCAATAAAGAGGACTTGAAACCAAGCTAAAGTGGGCTAAGTTACGGATAGAATAGTGTACCACAAGGAGCAATGTTACTGTTGGTTTATTCTCGCTGTTAATATGATAAGCTGTTTTGCTAAAAACACCTTCTAGTAGTAGATAATGCTGCCATTGTGATATGTAATGGGAGTGGCAAATATGGCGGGATCCTATCCTCCATGGTGTGTCTAGCCAAGAGGTAACAAAGGACAATAGAGGGAGACATTCATCAAGTCTATTTTCTCAATTCTGATCCCGGATGTTACACTGTCAAAGACTTCTTTCGGTAGTACTACGCGTATCAAGCTTTGTCTAGTAGCGGCATTGGCAAGCTGGAGAAATATCTTGTTCTCCGTGATATCAGCAACATACAAATATAGGTATGCAATATACTTTGATAGCCACTATGATCTTCCTTCACATGACGTCTTTATTTTTGTGATGCACTTGTTATTTACCATAAATGAATAGTCAATATAATCCCTTGACCACATCCGTGCTCTTATAAAGAAAGCTATGGTAGAAGGTTATTGACTTGGACATCTTTCCTATTGTACAAGTATAATCTTACCATTATGATTCAAGTGGCTGTCAAGGATCAGGCGATTGTAAGACTAAGATAGCTGATCTGTAGATATACAAAATGACTATAGCGAATCATAAGTGATGGGCGACTTGTCATATTACGTTTCTGTTTTTTCCCTTTTGCTTTGTTCAGCCTATTTTTCTGTCTTCTGAAAAGGGTATGTATATATTGGGACATTGTCTAATAGTGAGTAAGACATTTGGAGCAACGATGGAAAGATAAAATAAAAAAGGAAGAAAAAAGAAATACAAGGTAGATTAACTAGCCCCCAGGGACATAATATAACATCTTTTGTGATGGGGATTTAAGGAGGGGTACAAATGTGAAAAGAATGAGGGGGAAGGGGGTATCATCATCAAATCCAAGTAGAGCACGAGGCAACATTGAGAGGAACAAAGAAAAGAAACATACAACTAGAATAAGGGAGAAGTCTCGGGTGGTTTTTCTTTCTTTTTCCTTTTCACTAGACTAGTGCGGTTTTTGTCTTCCTTTTTGGTCACGGCGGCTAAATCTGTAAGAAGCTGAATCATGTATGATTGTGACGAGGTATAACTAGTTCTATATTGAACAATATATGCCTATAAAGCACACTACCGGCCCATGTTCCAAGAGGTAATACTTTTGGAGGAGCAGAAAGATATCAAATTTTTTAATAAACTTATATGTCCTCAAATGAGCCAACACTGATATAAATGGCTTGTGAAATGACGATGATTTGCATATAGACATACTTGATTTAGGCTCGAGACTCCTTGATTCTTTTTGTCATGAGGTTTTTTTTTAATTTTAATTTTAATTCTTTTTCCCCGCACTGCATACATACACTACAAACAAAACTAGATAAGAAGAAAGATTTGAGGAAAGGAAATCATGCGAGGTGCAGAAGCGAGAGGGAACAAAAAAAGATGTGTGATCATCATTCGTCTTCTTTGGAGTCGCTATTTAGTTTGTTATGTGAATATGCTGTTTTACATGCAGTAAGAAAGATAGTTCAAGAGAGAGAAGAGAGAAGAAGGGCAAAAAAGACGCTTTTTGTGTTTCGTGGTTTGGATAACGTGACTGTATGTCTTAGATGCTATCAAAGGGAAGAACAAAAACAAAGGTATAATCGTCAGATAGAAGGCTGATGAAGTCACGAGGGTCACATACAGAAGGGGTTATTTTGTTTATCTCCTAAGATGCAGTCACAGATATATCTGTATCTGTATACCCGGTTCAAGATACTTTGGAGATTCCACTTAAGTCTCGTGTAAGCCGAAAATATATTCGAATATATCCAGCCTCGCTTTTCAAGGATTTGTATAGAATTGTCTACATTGTTATGGTGATTTTGCACTTCATACGTCATCAATACCTAATTGGAAGAAGCAATTATCTGTATACAGAAAGAATATATATCTATATATCTTCATATCGGCGAAACATCGTCGCCGTCATGCCGACTATTGGTTGTTATATCCCTCTAGGGGTATCTTTTTTTCTTCTTTTTTTTTCTTTTTTGCTTGATTTTGCCTGTGACTATGCAATTGCTTACACAGTTATATTTACTTTTGCAACATCGTCATGGCGAATTAGCGTTTTTTTTTTTCTCCCAAAGTATATGTACGTAGTCTCTATTTGGTAATAGTTGAAATACTTTCTTTTCTGTGCCGTTCTTGCATACTATCACACTATTTAGTGGTTTCATAGTCGATCAAATTATGCTCTCCCCGCAACCCAAGAAGAGTTCTCAAACCCACATAAGTAAGCAATATATGAGGCTGATGAGTTTTTTTACGTGATTCCACATCATAGTCACACTAGTTAAGAGCTTGTAAAGAGCCATAGCAAATTGTATAGATACATATATCCAACTAACTCCATGAGAGAAGAAATGATGAAATGTCTCCGGAGCTAACAAAAGAAAAGGAATGGTGCAATGGGCACGTCACATGTTCGACAAAGGACACGCGGGACAAAAAAACACGTTCTCGGGGCTGGATGCCGATTGTCTAAACTTCTATAGCCTGTTGGTCTAGGGGAACAGGACGGAGATGCCCGGGGCTTGGAAACATGCAGCATGTGAAACGACTAATACGCGTGTACTAGTACTAGGCAAGGTTAGTAAGTCTCTCATGTTTTGTTTCCGTCTCCGCTTCCCGTGACTATTTTTACTATCTCTGTAGATTTCTCTTTCCGTCTTGCTTCGGCCGTTTCGTTTCGTTGCGCTTCTATCTAGGGATTCCTTTGGCTTTTTCTTAGCATAGACTTGTGTGATTGGGTGCTAGACATGCATATGTGCGTCTATAGAACAGAACAAGACGATGTTACGGATATATGCATGCTTACTAACTTGTTTCTCCCACCAGCTGCTTCTACTAACACACAGTGTAGCGCCTAGCTGTTTATTCCTTTTCTTTTTCTCTTGTGTACGCGTACAATTATACTCGGTTGGTTGGCATGATCCGTGGTAAATGCCAACATGGATAATCTGGATTTCCGTAGAGCTTTCGTAGCACTACGACGTGGTTCTACAGTCACTATACGAAAGAGCATACTATAGCCGGTCTCTGAACAGAAGAGTTGTCAGGAACCCAAGACCCATTGGGTCACGGTCTTGCCGTGCAACTGTAGACTCAGCTTTACGTCGGAACGCCAACTAATGCGTGCATTATATGTCTCTACATCCTTTTTGTTTTATTATCCTTCCGACCGTTACCGATGGCTCGATCCCAAGGCATACAAAGAAGGGGGGAGACGCCAGCCAGGAGACACGCTGGTCGAATGAGAGAAGAGATAGACTACTGCAATGAGAATGATCAGACTCGAATGCACTCCTGTCCCGGGCAGACAATACGCCACCCGTATCAAGCTGTCGGGTAAAAAATACTGATATTGAGGCTTACAATAGTATATTGTACATGTACGATGTATTGTTGTACATGTATCTGTATCTGTATCTGTATCTGTATCTGTATCTGTATCAGTATGTGTGTCTATAGTTCAATGTCTTTGCCATCGTGTCTCGCCCTCCTTCCATTCAGTATATATCCTTTCTTATTCTTTCTCTGCTATCTTTATCACATAAGCCGCCTTTATAGTAACGTGGCGTAGTACAGCCTAGCTTATTGAGTACTATCCAAGTTTCCAAACAGACACAAGACAAGGTAAAGCAAGCAAAAGAAGGAAGGAAGACGATATCACAAAACCAGTAAGCAGGCAGCTACAACTATGGCGGCTCGATGCTCTGTTAGCGTGCTGTACAATGCAAATAGCTTTAGTACTATGGATACGTTAGCTTTGGGGTGACACGGCCTTGTTTTGGTTTGGTTACAATGCACATAGAACAAGAATCGGGTTCTATCACAGCACACGAAGGAACATAGGATGGCTCTACAATAAAGTGCAGTTTTACAATATGGCGTGGTCTATATTGCCCGTTTTTGTCCTGCTTATAGCGGCTACTGTAAACCGCCTTGACTGTTTTTTACTGTCTTTTCTATTCGGGGCTTGTGCATGTAGTTGTACATATGTAAGTATACAGATGCAGTTCCTTGATCATATGATTCTCAGATATAGACTATAATCAGGCATGGGTGCTTAATAAAGCAGCCAGCAGTCCTTCTCGCTTTGCTGCTGACATATATATAATAGCCTTTTGGGGCTTCTTTATTCCCCTGTGGCGTCTATTATCTTTTGTGGTGCTTCGGCGTTGCGGAACATTCGATTCTAGCAGCAACAAATCGAGAAGAAGACACAAAATAAATGTCGAGTAAGGTCGAGGTCAGGCCATTTAGTTCTCGTGAAGTAAGTATGGCCAGTTTTCCGTGTGTAACCTTAAAGCTCGGACAAAGACAACTTGCGGAAATAACCATACCCTCACCTTTTTTTTTTCCTTTGGTCGGGCATTATCCTGCTGTTGATTCTAGTGATATTTTCAGCGTGCCTCACTTTACATCTCGCTGTAAAAGCAACCAGAAAAGTACTCAGGCAGAATTATGAGAGAAAAATGACGTATCATCAGCCATGCTTCACTACACCAGATTTGTCCACGCACCAAACCAGGGAAGCGCCGTTCGATATGATTTTCGTTTACAGATGAGATCATGGCAGACACGTTTATGCAGGCAATGACGCTTCGGTGATTCAAATATTCAAGGCAGAGCGTCGTCTCGCCTTCTAACGGGATTTCTTCACAGCCAACACTCCGATTAATACCCTAACCCTATCGTGGTTACACATATCTACTACATAAAGCTTACTTGCATGGCACTTTATAGTTGTATGCGCCATTGCATTATGTCAGGCGGTTGAATGATTTGCGTCATCAATCTCTACAAAGGTCGAACCATATGGTGGAGCAAGACATTTGACCCCAACTCAAGACTTCGCTTACGTACGCCCCAGCGTGAATTTGTTGATGGTAGAGAAACAATTGGATGCGTAGTTAAACTCGGGCTAGCCCATAGTAGAGAAAGAAGAGAAGCAGAGTGTCAGGCATGCCGTCGACTGGATCCGGCCAGCTGCCTAATATCAGATTCGGTAGAATTTCAGAGCAGCATAGAAAGAGGAGCCCAAAATGACATCTCCAACTTGTCTCTTTTGGTAGCTAGCTTGGCTGCATTGCATGTAGCACATACAACTGTAAAACCACTTGTATATCTGTACACAGCCAATAACCGTAGTTGTAAGTCGTCGTCATCTAACACGGCTCCCCATCGGCTGTCTCCCCGAATGTCTCTTGTGATGAGTGCCTATCGTTTCCGTTTAGTATTGAAAGAGGAATGGTCATGGGATGACGTCGACGTCGGAAAAGGGTATGGAACAAGAAACAGAGTAAGCATAACTACAAACCATATGCACATTATCACACAGTAGGGAGGGTTAAACGAGTGGGATAGGTTCATGCTGGGATATTTCGTGTCTCGCCATTAGCCCATAGAAGAACGAGGAATTAAAAAAAAGAAAAATATAGAGTAAGAGAAAGGAGGGGTGAAGAGGATGTCTGTCGAAAGAGGGAATAACTCAAGTCGATCACAGCGGAATAGAAACGAAAAGAAAAAGAAGAAGAAACAAGATAATATGCCCATTAAAGAAGAACTAAACACAAAGAACCATCGGAAGTTCGCGTGCCGTCTACCACCGATATACATGCCTTTTTAGCAAAAGGCAAGCTTGTAACATACCATATCCCACCTGTAAATAGAAGGGAAACCGACAATCAACCACCACCCCCTCCCCCTCCCCTTCCCCGACCAGATCAAGACATATGATAATCAGAATTAAAAACAATATTCGTGTATATCAAGTTCACTTACGAGAATGTGACAGCCCCTTCCCCGAAACGCCAGAGGATGACAAAAATAAAAATAAAGAATAATTATTACAGAGGGTGCAAGAACGGAATTTTATTTTTGAAATGGCCGTTCTCGTCTTTGCATGTAAACCCATCGGGCTAGTATAGAGCGAATACAACTATAAATATGTGAAGAACGCAAATAGTTACTTTTTTTTCCTGCTAGCGTGTGATGAAAGCAATGTAGCCTACATGAAAGTTATATAATATCGCAGGGCATTATTGCATGTGTACAGATACATGCGAAAGCCCGTACATAGGTGCCACATCTATTAGTAGACACAAGATATAGCCAACACTAGAGAAGAGAAGATATTGTTTACAGTCTACTCTCCTTATTCAACCTAGTAGATCGCCTAGAGTGATTGACAGCATCTAGTTCGTAGAGGTAGCCAACACTTTGAATCACTACCTCAAACAATAGTATGTATGTGCAAAGTCTTTCTTACATTAGCTCATCTACGGCATCCTTCATGGAGCCCAAGACTGCGAACAGTTCTTAAGAATGACTAAAACTTCCAGGGAAACGACACTCTTCTCGCTTGATCGAATGATATTCTTGGCTTGCCAAGGGAAGCAGCCTACTTTTCTCCTCCAGAAGCAGCAAGCCACTTTGAAATCAAGTTGGCAGCGGTAGCGAGAGCAGTAGCACGAGTACGCACGGCAAGAGGGGTATACTCAGCAGGCACTATCAGGGTTTGTTAGTCTCGAGATTATTATGAGGTAGTCGTGAGATATCGATGTTGGGA
>RHLR01000751.1:0-14117 GCA_009806335.1 Davidsoniella australis
CCGTCAATGACATTATATATATATATATATATATATATATATGTGTGTGTGTGTGTGTGTGTGTGTGTGTGTGTATTTACATATATATGTATATCCACACGATACCACACAATTTGTCCTGTAGTCCTCCTCCTGGGTTTCTCCGTATCACCACCAACACACTATCGGGCATTGGGTACTAGCTGCTTATGATAATACTGTGCAAGGGGGGAAGGCCAATGTTGGTTTTGTGTGGCAATCATCTCGAATATGATAATCAAGAGCCCAGGCTAGACTCTAGTTTGGAAATAGAGCATGAAAGAACGAAAGAAAAACAGTCTAGGCCTACCCAATTCTGCAAATGGGCAAATCGCATGTCTATACGTGGTATCAGCAAAATTACCAGTCCAGTAATCAAGATAGGATCTCTCGACAGGTGCTTCGGCACAGCCAAGCTACCACTGCTACTCTAGATAAAGGATATGTACGAAAGAAGAAATCTGATCAGTATTTCAACAACAGCAGACATCGCGTGGCTCCTTCTACTAAATAGCAAGGGCTCGAAACGGTGAGATTGGATATGGGAACAGCTCTAGAACAGTTCGGTCACTACGAGCTCAAGCTTTTCGTCGACTTCGGGATACTACATACTATTACTACCAGTAGCAGATGCTATTAACTAACAAACAGTGATCCATAATAAGTGGTATTCAACTTTCACCCATCGAATAGAAGATCGCTCAGCACAGACAGCTTTCCAGTAGAGAGGAACAGCAAACTAGTTCCAGGCCATATTTTTGTAGAAAACTAGGGAGGAACAAAGGCAGCAGAGGGGTTGGAAAACTTGAAAGCAGAAAATATGTATAAGAGGAAAAGGCGAAGGGGGTAAAATAAACAGCAGGTCATGAGGGACTTTTGGAAGAGAAAAAGGAAACATCAGGAAGAAGAACTTACAAGCTATAAGACACTGCAGAACGCACTGCATAGAGATATACAGAGGAAATCTAATCGATCAAGTACGAGATCACTACTATACTCGGTGATAGTTGCAATATTGCAAAGTCGGCTAAATCTCCAAGTCAACCGAAGCCAAGCAAAACTTGATCGATCAATACCTGATGAGATGATGAGATAGCAGGCAAGTCGAGTAAATCGTGGGATTTCAGTGCGGGGGTGGTTCTATTGTCTTCGTAGTCTTTTTTTCTTAAAAAAAACGAAGAACCCACTAAATGGTTCAAAAACAAAACTAATGGGAATATTTGAACAAATATTGCCAGCACGGAAACAACGGCCGAGCTTTGAAATATCAAATTTTTGATGAAATATCGATGAAGATCGGCAAAATCTCGAATTGAAGAGGAAAAAAAAGAAAAGTAGAAAATAATAAATATTCCTAGCCTACCAGAATAAATAATTCTACAGTATATTCAACATTACCTAAAAAGGACCAACACTTACAGAACGCAACTACTTGATGCAGACCATCTCAATGACAAGATAACTCGCTGTTTTGGCAATTGCCTCTTCCTAGTTCCCTCCGCAACTTAGTTGTATCTCAAAGAATTGGAGATGATAGAACCCTCTCTCCGAATAATCGAAAGGGCATCATACTAGAAATTATGTCTTTTTCTTTTCTTTTTTCAGCAATATTCGGGAAGCCAACAGAACCGAGAAACGATTCTCGCTTTTTTTGTCCGACGCTCCAACTTCCGGCTTTCATCTTATATATATATATATATATATATATATATATATGTATAGTCGTCACATCACTTGCTTGCTTTGTTGTCTCATCGGACGCCAGAACGAAATAAGATCCAAAAGTCTATTTATATTTCCCTCTTTTTATTTCTTAGTTGTATATTCCTCTCTATCTCTCCGTCTTCTTCCTCCCGAATATAAAATACACACAACTACAACTACAACTACACATGATCTACAGATATGCAGAGCCTCAAAAAATTTCACCACCTTGAAACGGAAACTGATAGTTATAGTAATATGTCCATTTGTATAATGGAAGCTTCCGCTAGAACTTCCATACTGGTTCTTTTTTTTCTTCTGTGCACTACAAAAACGCCCGCCGTTGTTTTCTCTGTTGCCTTGCCTGCAAGTGTTGTGTAAGTTGCAGGTCAATACACTTGGCATGTCCCCTGTATTCCTATATCATATTGTGGAAGAGATATATGTACAATGTATGTATGTATTGTATCCCTATACTTTGGACCGGGTTCACTAAAGGCTCGACTCCATCCTACTTTCACATCGTGAGAAGTTGGCCTGACCGCTGTGTGATATTTCTAACTTAGCATGTATCCATCGTTCCGTCTAAGAGCAAAACAGCAAATATATGTAGCATACACACAAACATATCCTTTACGTAGTCAATATTTGCTATTCCCGTCGGAATCCCACAGTTGTCCGTATTTCTACCTTGAATATCCCGCGGCGTCTTCATGAAGAACTCTTTTTTTTCTCTCTTTCGTTTTTTATGACAACACACCGCCACGTTGCTCTCGAACGTTCCAAGTCACCGGCCAAATATGAATGACAGCCGGCCGTGCCATCAAAACACCTAGCAAGGGAAGCAAACAAAACGAAGGGGAAAGAGAAAATCTCCTAATAAAGAAAAAAAAAGCTCATAACCCCCCTAGAGAAGGAAAGAAGCGGGAAACAAAAGAAGAAGAAAAAGGTTACACTCATCATCTTCATTACCCACCGTCACGACACCGACATATGTAGACATCCCACGCTTTCTCATAGTTCCCCTTGTCATACAAATACAACTTGGGTTCTTTTCTCTATATTTCTCTATTATTCTTCAATACTCACGGTCCATCATGTGGCCAAGGCACTTGGTTTTTTTTTTTCTTTCTTTAATTATTCCATCTTGTCTAACCTAGATATCTACTATTATGTATGCATCGTTGCTACCTTATGGCCAATATATCACTCACAACTCTCTTCTCTTCCTATTTCGTTCCTTCTCAACTTCTCGGTATTATAGTATGGCTTAGGCTAATATGAGCTACACCGCAACGCACACCGGATAGACTTCGCTGAGCTAATAGCTTAGCTGGAAATCTTGATTCAATGTGTCTTTTGTTTTCATGTTACTACACTCTGTATCATTAGAAAGTTAACCCCTTGATGTCTCTTCAATACATGGAATCAAATGCAGACAACATTGCAGAGTTCTGTCACATTTGTTGTCTGCATGTGACCAACACATATAATGGCTATGCATAGCAAAATGAGAAATAGTTTTGAATCATCTTACACATTTCTCCAAGAACAAGGGCCGTTGTCAATAAGTCATAAGCATAAATATAAATAGGGTTTCTAACCCTAACACTGTAAATGTTGGTCGTGTAAGATATGTATCATTAGCCAGCTTCAGCAAAATCTCGTACTAAATTTACAAATAACGAATTACACTGAATAAAAACGTTGAACAGTCGAAAGGACAATGAAAGTCCCCGAAACAATATCAAAGTAAGATAGCAACAAGGAAAAAAGATATAGAGAATGAGTGAAATAATACGTGCTTGTAAAGTGTTGAACATGTGTGAGTGAGAGGATAAGTGTTACTTGAGTAAAGAACAAGAAAGAAACCAAAAAATCAATAATTAAAGGAAATCCCAAGAAAAAAGGCAAATAAAGAAAAGAAAAGCCAATTCATTCTCCCTTTACTTCACACATGCTTTTCTCTCCTAAGAGCCCCCCTTCCTTCTCGTTAGATTTAGTTCTGCGGCGTATTCCCATCGACGCCGTGGAACGCATCTCCAAATGCGGATTCTTCCATATCCATGTTGTCATACGACGCCAAAGCCTCGCCCGCCGTGTCCATATCACCCATCGTATCGAATTCACTACCGCCATACACACCTGCAGGAGTACCCATTGCCGAGGGTTGCTTAGCAATCGGGAGGGCACCTCCATTAGCTACACCAAGGCTCTGGCCATGGTGCTGGGGGGCAACTGAAGATTCGCCGTTCTTGGGGACCATGACCCATTCACCGACACCAGCACCACCGGGACCACCAGCAGTTGCCGCCTTGGCAGCTTCAACTGTGCCGCTCATCTCAACATCTGCATCACCTATGATTTCTGGCAAGATCTCGGGTGTTGGTTGACGCTCGGGTGGTGGCACATAACCGCCGTCCTGGATACGCTCGATTCTCTTAATTTCAACGGGCTTTGTACCAAGTTTTCCTTCAACTAAAGAGAGAACCTCTTCAACCTTGCGTACAACTTTTCCTGGTGAGGCAGGGCTATTGTCATCGCTATCCTCAACACCGCCGTTGACGCTCCAAGAATCAGAGCCTCCAGGAAGAGTGGCAATACGCAGCTCCTTCTCAAGCTTGATGAGTTCACGGTTGGCCTTGGACTTGGCAAGGGCCTTTTCATGGTCCGCTTTCATCTTTTCCATCTCTGCCTCGGACTTGGCCTCGTGATCGGCGATTCGTTTCCGGAATTCGTCGGCTTTCTTGGGATCTAGAGGCTTGATGTATGGGTTCTCAGACTCGCCTTCCAATGCCTCAATTCCCTGTGCTGTGAAGATGCCTTCTGTCAAGCTTGCCAATGGACCCTTCTTTCCGAAGCCTAGCTCTGGTGCGATGATATAGCTTAATGGGTAAGGCGAGGCAATTATTTCCTCCATCCACTCGTGGTTTTGCTGGTAGCGCACAATGGCAATCTCGCGCGGTGTAACCTGATCGAACATGTCGCCTCGGAAGTTGTCTTCTTCTTCCGCGAGGATGACCTCGGGCGGAGGGGGTGGCGGCGGCTGGATAACCGCCAGGAGGAGGTGGAGGTTGGGCGGCAGCAGCAGCAGCGGCGGCAGCAGAATGTCTCGCTCTCTTAGAGGGAGGTGCTGCAGTAGGAGGATGCGTAGGGTAAGCCATGTTTTGGGGAACGCCGCGCGGGGGCGCACCACCGACAAAAACAGCACGGCCATCACGAGGCAAGTGAATCTGGGGCCAGCTGTTACGATCGGCCAACATGAAATCTTTGCGAGGCAGAGGGCCCAGCCGAAGCATGTACTGGCGACTGTTCATGAGCGTCTGGACACGCTCTTCGAACGGAATGGTAGCTATCGGAACGCGGTCAACCACTTCGGCAGGGCCATAGTGGATCAGGAAAAGATTGGGATCGGGCTGTGTGCCAGTCAGGACGGCGCCAGGAGTAGGCACGAGGCGGAAGCGTTTGCGGGCATGTAGAGTAGCTTGTTCACCGAGGATGTATCCTGACTTGTAGAAGTAAACCTCGAGAGTCTATGTTGCAAAATAATTGCCGGTTAGTCCCATGGTTCTTCACATAAACAATCTATACCGGAAGATGAAGTGGCGATGACTTACAAGGCCGTTGCCGACGTCCTGTTGGTATATGTTCTCGGGAGGCGCCCAGATTAAGCCATCTGTAGCACATTGCACGCCGGCACGAGCAATGGGCTGCCAGGTCAAGAGCAGCGTGCCGTCAGTTGGTCTATCGAGATATGTCCAGAAGAACGGGCTCTGGGTCTTTGCGATGCGAGGGGCATCTAGCAGCATCTTGATGACATCACTGCTCTCGATCCTCGGCATCATTGGGTACTTGGCCGCCGAGATGAGATGCAGATGTGGAAGCTACAGACCACATACTATGGTTAGCGATCTATCAATAGATATCTAGTCCGGGGGTCAAGTGAACGCCTGCATAGCGAAACGGAAGCAACGCCGCTGAGGCTAGCTACGCAAGCACAGATATGAATGGTAGGCGGAGGGTAAAGCCTGTGTGTGGAGATTCACATACAATGTCCGGCTGGACGCTGGAGCTCGGGTCTTGAGCCATGTTGGGCTTAGGCATAGGGAATCGAGTAATTGACGCTGTGATATCTGGTCGCAAAGACGGATCGGTGGATGATCGAAATGTATACAACAACACAACGCCTCAGCCTTGCGCGTAATTCAGGAAGGCACGCCGTCAATTGGTCGTGACAATAGGCTATAGATCGTTGGCACAGAAGTCGCGAATTAAGGTGTGTACTTGCAAGGCATGAACTAGCCTATAGAGTTTATTTCTCGTGTGGCAGGCGCAAATGTCGCGATAGTTGCTTAGGAGGATCGCAAGTGCGGTGGACGAGGCTCTGGGATTTCAGTTTGTTTGGCCAATTTGATTAATTCCCTACTTTGCTTCTTGGTGCCTTTCTTGGCAGCCAGTCTCAGATATATATTTTTTCGCGACGCTCTCCTTCTAAAACTTAGGTGTAAGCACCCCCATGGTCTAAACAGCCCGCCTATATAGAACATCAAAGCCCCTGTAAAAGCATGCATTTTGCACTTTAACGCGTGCCAAGTCCACTATATGCAGTATTTCGGACAATTACCGGCTAATCACTACAAAGATGTTTGTCATACACTAATAGGGATCAGGCCTACACATTTAATCAAGATCAGAGCATGTAATGGTCACTTTCAGTGCGAATATTTAGGATAAGAATGTGATTTTTTTTTCATCTGTTACTAGACAAGCAAACTGAACTGTCTTTCTTTGTATTACATCATATATAAAACTTTGTGTGGTCGTAAAAAAAATGTCACCCGTCCCAGTCTGGTGCACCGGGCACTTTTCTCCTTCAGCGGGCCTGAGAAGATATAGGTGATCTCATCTCGTAAAGAAACATTTGTCCAAGGCGGAGAAGCTTCCAGAACCCGAAACTGCCCTTGCAGTTTAATTTACCTCCTCTCGCTGTACTATTGTCTTCGCATGCACGTTTACGCAGAGTAAGTGGAGGCAGAGACGTTGCCACCACGGCCGGTCCAGTTGACGTGGATGTCCTGGCCCTGGGGGTACTTCTCCGAGGCGTGCTCGGGCTTGATGCGGAAGGTGTGGGCACCGAAGTAGTCACGCTGGGCCTGCAGCAGGTTGGCGGGCAGGTCACGAGTGCGGTAACCGTCGAACCATGATAGAGCAGTGCCGAAGCAGGGGGTGGGCAGACCCAGAAGGGCGGCCTTGGCAACAACGTTTCTCCAGCCGGGCTGAGCCTTGTGGATAGCCTTGTTGAAGAAGTCATCGAACAGAAGGTTCTCCAGATCGGGGTTGTTGCGGTAAGCAGCAGTGATGTCCTTCAGGAAAACGGAGCGAATGATGCAACCACCGCGCCACATCAGAGCGATGGAAGGCTTGTTCAGCTTCCAGCCGTACTCGCGAGCAGCCTCTTGCATCAGCATGAAACCCTGAGCGTACGAGATGATCTTAGAGGCATACAGAGCCTGCTCGAGATCCTCAAGGAACTCTTCCTTGTTACCCTCAAAGGTGGTGGCACGGCCAACAAACTCCAGCTTGGAGGAGGCAGTGATACGCTGGTCCTTGACACCAGACAGGCAGCGAGCCAGAACGGACTCGGCAATCAGAGTCACGGGCTGGCCCAGGTCCAGAGCGTTGATGGCAGTCCACTTACCGGTACCCTTCTGGCCGGCCTTGTCCAGGATCTTCTCGACCAGAGGGGTGCCGTCAGTGTCGTT
This sequence comes from Davidsoniella australis, assembly GCA_009806335.1. Lineage (NCBI taxonomy): Eukaryota > Fungi > Ascomycota > Sordariomycetes > Microascales > Ceratocystidaceae > Davidsoniella > Davidsoniella australis. Next base: position 7,485 of record RHLR01000751.1, read on the forward strand.
GTAGTACATGATGTCACGGGTAATCTCAATCAGGAAAGAGTCAAGAACACCCTTATTCCACTTAGCGAAGGTATCACCAATCTCCTTGCCGGACATGCCCAGGCCGCGCTTCATGATATCGTAGGCCTAAAATTGTAGCTGTTAGCAGATAGACTCATAATAAGTATGTGTTAAAGGAGAACTTACCTCGCAGATCAGCTGCATGTCACCGTACTCGATACCGTTGTGGACCATCTTGACGTAGTGCCCAGCACCCTCGTCACCAACCCACTCGCAGCAGGCTTCGCCGTCAGACTTGGCAGCAATGCTCTGGAAGATCTCCTTGATGTGGGGCCAGGCGGCCTCGTCACCACCGGGCATCATGGAAGGGCCGTAGCGGCGCCCTCCTCACCACCAGAGACACCGGAGCCTACAAAGCTGATGCCCTTGGTAGCCAGGTACTGAGTGCGGCGGTTAGAGTCGGGGAAGTGAGAGTTACCACCGTCAATGATGATGTCACCCTGGTCCAGAAGGGGCAGAAGGGTCTCGATCCAGTCATCAACAGCCTTGCCAGCCTGGACAAGAAGCATGATGCGACGAGGAGACTTAAGCTTAGAGACAAACTCCTCGTTAGAGTGAGCACCAACAACAGACTTGCCCTTGGCCTCGTTCTCCAGGAAGCGGTCGACCTTGGAAACAGTACGGTTGTAGGCGCAGACAGTGAAGCCATTATCGGCCATGTTCAGAATCAGGTTCTGGCCCCTGTACATAAAAGAAGAATATATTAGATCGCGTTCGCGGGGTTGCGACTAGGCACGGCCGATGCCGGTTGAAAGTCGGAGAAGTAGCCCGGGTTGGTGTCGAGGAAGGACGGAAGATGGCAGAAAGAGGAGATAACTTACATGACGGCCAGACCAATAAGACCGAGATCAGCGCTGGGAGTGTTGTTAGCATTGGTGTCCTGCTTATGTTGCAATAGTCTGCCAAGCTTGATGCTGGCCAGCCGAGCTCTGTCGACGAGACAGTCAGATCTCTAGCGTAACAATGCGATAAGCCAAGATGGAGTTCATGTTGGCAAATACATGAAGCCAATTCTACTACTTGATACGGGTGAACTACAGCTAGAAGAAGTGCCAATGGCAGAAGCTTCGTCATAAAGCTCTGAGCTGATGGTCACCCGCAACAGGCCGCGAGCGGGGAGAATGGTGGGGCAAGACGGCAACAGAAAAAAAAAACACTGGTTTTTTTTTGAGCTGGCACCACCACCACAGCACAGGTTGGAGCTCTTTGCCCCAATTATCAACAACGCGGGGCACGTTGGGTGACAAGAGAGGTAGAGAGCAAAGCAACACTCGTAGTAGTTGTGATCGCAGCATAGCTTCAGCATGTACGGAAGCAGCGGACAAGAACGGAAGAGAGCAAGAGCGGAGGCGGACTTACACAGGTCCAGACATTGTGATGAGATGTGGTGGTAGATGTGAAGAGGATGTATAGTTGAATGTTAAGACAGAAACAATAGAGACCTAGGCTCTATATTGCTATGTCAAGATGCTTGAGGATAGATAAGTAAATACAGAGGAGAAAGAAAGAAGGAAGGGGAGAAAGAGAGAGAGATCAAAAGAAGCAATGGCTTGGAAATGGTTGGGGCTACGCGCAATTATAAGAAACAGCAGAAGCTCCAGGGCGCCAGTGCTACTAGCCCAGCCAACTAGAGCAACTACTGGCTTTCTGCGCCTAATAGAAAACCGGCAACGGGAAGTTCGTGGGGGAGAGTGAAAAAGACAGAGAAAGAAATTGCCATTATCGATAAAATCAGTATTAAAGCGATCTGGGCGCGCATTCAGACGGCATCCCATGTTTTTGCTCTTGAGGCAGGAACGGCATTAAACGGTGGGTGGAAAAGCGGATACATTGGAAGCTCGGTGATTATTCACATTTCAGTATATATATATCAGCTATCCGCAATACTCATATCGTGTTCTAGACAACTACAGCAGCTTCAAAATGAATGGCAGATTGTAGTTGAAGACTTTATTATTGCTCGCTGATATAACATCTCACGAGCCATCTTTGTGGCCATTGATCATGTCCTCTCTGCTCCAGCGAGTGAAAATATAGCTAGTATTACGGATATTGAAGGGGCAAGGAGCGAGCGGAGGGGCCCAAGAGTAGCAAGAGGGCTAGCTGGTATAGTTGTATACTGACTACTAGAGCTGTGACTAGAGCTACGAGTAAAGCTTAAGAAGACGATACAGAAGGCAGAGTCGTAGTACCTGTCGGCGGACGGCAGGCCAGGGGTGCCTGTCGATACGGTTACAGTTGAGTTACAGTTGCAGCAGGTTTTCAAGCGAGACGACGTCAGCGGGACCTGCTAGTATCAATAGAAGCAAATAGTAGCAGTAGTCAGGGCAATAGAGCTTGCTATCATCACGCAGTTGCTCTACTATAGTGTTCAAATGCTGTGTTTGCTCTTCCACTCTTTCTTCTGTGTATATATGCAGTCGGCCAGCTGTACGGGCTTCGCTGTCGCCTATCTCGTAGAAAGCCGTCAAACGGCACTGGTCGCGACGCCGAAGCGACAAGAGCAGCACAAAAAGAAGCGAGAGAGAAAAGCGAGAACATAGTAGCTGTAGGAACCCCCTCTCCCCTCCCTTAGGTCATCAATCGCATTTGTTGTCTCTCGCTTTCTCGCGACTCCGGCGCCGCTGCCACATTATCTATTATCTCCATCTCATGTCCGCCGCAAGCTCCGAAATAGACGAGGCCTACACTTTTATTATGTCCGGTGGGTGGCTGGAGCCAAGCCCAGCTTCATGTTCTTCTCCCGTATTTCAGGCTTTGTCCAAAGCCTCCGGTGGTGCCTGTAGATACATCATATACTGTGGTTTTGCCTGTCTTCTTGGCATAGTTGACATTGACAGTCGAGAAAAACCAAGAAACATGCTGTGGCTCGGTCTTACCGGGGGCTTAATGTTGTCACTTTCAGGCCCACCAGGTTCACGATAAATCGCATAACATCGGTTGTCTACCATTGTTCTTCGGGGCATTGCATTAGTCGAAGCTCCTTGATGTTGCCTCGGCATAGTTTCTAATTGTTTCTCCGATGAAAAGCTTCTACTCAAGTCGCTTCATGACGCACACTTTTGTGACAAGGCCCCTTAATAGGCGACATATTACTACAACCACCACTACTACTGTATATGCTTTCAGACTACATGTAGCTAGAGGCGCTCACAGACGTTTTATACAACGTCCCGGCTTTTGCGGTGCATTTCTTGTAGTGCTACTTGTAGTGTCCACAGTTGTTGAGACCTCTTAAAGCTCATTGATTCAACTAACTGTAGAGCCCCTCGAAACAAATCTGCCCCGCCATTCAACCCGTGTCGTCTCAACAAGGCCCTTTTTTCACCAATTAACCCATTAACCCTCTCTACTAGGGGTCTTGTTACAAAAAATAGAGCTCCGTTTTTCTGCCGCTTTTAATTCGCCGCTGTTCTTTTTATTAGCGCGAGTTTCAAACCCACTCAGGCTCTAAGCTGCGATGACGCCTTTTGAATAAGCGTAGAGGGGAGGGATGTTTACTTTTTTTCTTTGCTGGTGATTAATTTCTTGCTGGCTTGGGGCTTGATCGCCTTTGGCAGGTAAGGGCCGAGAGCGAATATCGGACCTTGTAGTCCAACTCGACCCTTCCAAAGCCTAGCCTTCTAGTCTATCAAATGCTCGACTTCATGCCATGTCATGTGCTGCCAGTAGTTGTACATTAGTAATGGGGCTACAAATACTGTTTGTTTGATATGTACGTGCTTAACAAACAGTGGCGGCCCAAGCTTCTCTTCCCCTCCGAGCCTCTTTTGGGCTGGAAAGATCAATCAGCCAAGCCATCTCCAAGAAGAATGACGCCTCGTGTCATAGAAGACTGCTAGCAATGGTCAGCGCAAGTAGCAAGTTAGATGCTTCTTCCTTCTATCTCCAGAAGCATCAACCTTGCGCCGATTTATTGCCGATGGATCCGATCCAAGCCCAGAGCCTCTTATGACTTATTCCATTCCTTTTGGAGGTTCAGTTGTTTTAATTTTTCCTTCGGCCGTCGCCTCGTGTTTCTGTATTTCTATTATATTGGCTTGATCCTCGTCAGACCCAAACAAGTCCACAACGGGCAGGATGAGAGGCGGCTTAGCATGGCTAAAAGCTCTTGAAGTATATGTATATGTAGATCGCGACGCTAAGGCACACGAGTAACAAGAAGAGGCCTGTTCTCTGAGCCAGCCTCCTAATCATCAGCTCTTCGGTCGTACTATGTATGCAAATATGTAAAACTACGCATGTATTATGTGCTATTTCTCTTTCTGAATTCTACGACTATTTACCTGGGCTCAATAGGTGGGGGAGGGGCAGCTCACTTAGTAAACCCTGGCCATGTAAATCCTACATCCAGTCGGTCCAGCAGCCGAACAAGCCTCGCCATTTTGTTTTCGAGCCAAGTCCAGCTGTAGATATGTACACATTATGTAGTATACAGTACATATAAATTGCAGATGCTGTCCGCAGAACCAACCAATCATAGAATATCTCATCCGTGGGGGGTTAGATCTGGAACTTCGACTTTCGTCATCTTGTACAATGAGTCTAAACTCTCACCAGAACAAACCCCGTATGCCCTTGATACCTTACAAGAATCCGAGGTGCTCGGTGGCTAGTATATGACTAAACAATGTCACTGATTATGTTGGTCATTGGTAAGCGCAGTTGGGCTCGTATGTGTGCTGACACATGATCGGGCCATACATTATTCTTGTCGTACCCTACAGCCTAGTATGGTTGGAGACGCGACATTCCGTTGTCATATCAGCGAGGCACAAGACGTCTTGTTTTTCTAATGGGGTTACATTTATCGGATTTATATTCATATTCATATATGTATCTATAAAATGTGTATCTTCAAGGATAGGCTCTCACCTCCGCTTTCAAAGTTATGATTTATATCACATCTCCCATAAAAGTTCCGGACTCCAACATTGGGGGTCATATAGCATGTACCTACCTATGGAGCTAGTGAGGAGATACAGATAATCAGATACAATATCACACTTCAGTTTCAAAGCCTGTAGCCCAATACTAAAAGCTTGTCTTTCTAGAGCCAATCGATACTCTTTTCCCCATGCTCTAATTCGATTACAAAGCATATGTCAAGATGTCTTGTGACTATCCACACTAAATTATTAAAGTTCCATTGGCTTATCAAAACGGGAAACTGTTTTTTTCATATTTGTCAATTGAGACTTGGCATCAACTGTAAAATGATAACACGCCGATAAAAGTAACTCCACGATTCGGCGGGTAAGGAGGTATTAATAAGAAGAAAAGCAACTCTTATTGGAGCGGCTTACATCATATCCCTCCTACTAGGCGGATGAATTGACCATTTTGTGAGGGGCAGTTTTTACTGAAGTCCACCCTATGTTTATGGTAGTGCGTCTGAGGGTTTGGTCAGCCCCTCCACTCACGAAGTTCTGCAATAGGTAGATGCCAGGTAGTAACCATACTGTTCTAAGAGGGTTTATAATACAAGGAGCTACAAAATGCTTGGAGGTTTTGAGACAGGTTCCCAACCAGGTGGTTTTTCCCGGAAAGGATTAGAAGTTGAAATGTGCAGGAATAGAGTATAACGAAACCATAACAAATGTTCTGTATCTCAGTGGCCTGTCACTGTTGAGAAGTAGGTTGTCCTTCACCTTACATTGTATACTAGTATTAGTTCAGGGCTGTGTATCTTAGGATACCGAGGTGCTACATAGCTACTAAAGCTCCATTTCCACCTTAATCAAAATGAATTAAAAATATTAAAAAAATATAAAACTAAATACTTCACAATACTTCATGTAGTGTTTTATTAGATGTCTCCGATGTTTAGATGTATTATACAGTTATGACATCTCATAAAAACAGACCCTCCATAACACATCATTTAATTGTCACAGATTAGTCTTGCATCCATCCCTTTCACTTAATTGTCACAGAAAGTTATCGGGATAGGCTTAACTTAGGGTTTGCTGTTGCTAGACCCTAAACAAGCCTGTGCTAGGCGCACATTCAAGCCTATAATGAATGTGGCGCGTTAAATTATAGTAGCAGCCTCGTTGGTCGGTTTATCGTCGCAAACTTTCTAAGCTAATTACCAAGCCTCTAGCCTAGCATAGCAAAGTCTAGATATCATCGTCGAACAAAGTCCTTCCCACGCTAACATCGATTTTAAGTTGAATACGCTCAGTGGTACGTCTTTTCCTCCGTGAAAACAACGAAACTAGCCAAAAGCCATCTGTGACCGTTTGCGAACCGTGACGTTCGAATCTCGGGTCCCTGATAAAATTTGCGCTCCCCGAGACCAAGACATCCAATCCATCTCTTCCCATACACGATATCTTCAAGACCGAACATTTCATTCATCATGTCATACCCGCCTCCTCCAGGCACTTCCATTCTAGCTTACTGGCCTTCTTTTGTGCATCGCGCCCTAGACGAGATGGTTCCCCGTCGTTGTCTCAAGCCATGAACGAATAGAAGGCACGCCCATACACTGAAGGAAAAAGAGGGACATTGCTACTCCTTTCTTTGCCGTTGAATTTACCAATCGCTTTCGTTTTAGTCACTTGAACA
>RHLR01000752.1:0-14093 GCA_009806335.1 Davidsoniella australis
CGGCCGCCGGATCGACTAACGGAGGTGGCGTGGCACGGCGCTCGAATTCTACGCCTTCGTCGGCCCGGGTCGGCGGTACGCGTGCCTCATCGCCAACCGAGTCCCGGCATACCGGCCGGTTTGTCGGCGATCTGAACCCCGAAGCCATGTTTGTCGAGGCAGCATCTAACGGTGCGGCGCCTGCTGCTCAACCACCCAAGAAGTACGAAGTTGGTCTGTGGCTTTCAACTGGAACCAACGGCGACGATTCTTCATCTCCGATCCCCGCGCCGAGGTCGGGCAACATGCTCGATCGGTTCCTGCTGCCGTTAATCTACAGCGAGTGTCTTCCGTGCTTGCCACCACCGCACCATTTTGCGGCTCTGCGCAGCCTGTTCCTGCGTCGTATTCATCCGCTTATGCCTGTGATCCCCGAAGAGGTCCTGTATAGCGATGACTCGGATCCCGGTACTATAGTGCTCAAGCAGGCCGTCTGCGTGGCTGCTGCTACCCATCCGCCATGGCGTCGCATTTGGTGCTCGCTAACCGAACACGGCCTGGAGCTAGCCGAGGCGAGGAAACCATCCTGCCGTTTCACGAGTTCACTACTACACTGTGTACAGCGGCTCAGGCTACACTACAGAGTCCGGTTGTGACTGATCGCTTTGTGCATATCCGCACCTACTTGATGCTGTCACTGTATGCGCAGCCGTCTTCCGTTGAAGAAATGGATTTGCCGTCTGTCTTACTGGGCCATGCCATGCATCACACACATACACTCGGTCTACAAGTCCGCGATGATGCCGATTCAGAAATGATCCAGCTCTATTGTGCCTTGTGGGCACTCGATAAACTCAATGCTGCCATATATGGCCGGCCTAGTCTGGTCCAGGATCACGACATGACTGTCAAGATATCAGACTGGATTAGCCAATGCCCGCCATGTTTTAGGCTCATGCTAATGATCGTCGAGTGGCTCAACAAGGTCATCGAGCTCTATAGACCAGGCCCAAGCAAGGAAGCATCCGAGTACGAAAAGATCTCCAGCGTAGACTTGCCCGTACTAGAAAAGCTTATTCTAGATGCCGACGCACTCAAGGTCCAGCCAACACTTCTAGGTATGTTCAACCGAGAGATATATCCTATCTCCTTATCATGTACTAGATTTACTTCAAATCACGAAAGCCATACTAACTTGCCATTTAGCTACTATTGAGATTCTATATCACGCAGTAATAATCGTATCCTGTCGTCTTCCTCGGCCCGGAGGTGTCACTACAACTCGTTCAATTCCGCCCCCATCCGCCAACGCACGTCGCTCACTAGCTGCCGAACGCATATCATCTGCTCTAAGCCGCTATAGTATCACGCCCATCATCTTTGTGCCGTATGCAATCTCCTTGTCACTGAGCGTTGAATATCGAAAAATGCGACATACTAGGCTTCCAATGTTTCGGGCACGATCCTTGGCAGCGTTCAGATACAACTGCGCACTACTCAAGCAGTACGCCGACCGCTTCTGGAATGCCCGTATTTTAGCCGGTCTCGGAGAGCGCGTGATACGGGAAATGGACCGCATAGGCTCTGATGGAACCGACGGGGAAACTGCAGCACCCGAACGTGAGGCTTCTGAAAGCCAACAAAGTCGTCAGCGCCAGCAGCAAGCACAACGTCAACATGTTCAGCAACAGCACCAGCAGCACATGTCCATGCCAAACCACCACCATACCGTCATTGCCAGAAACAATCCGAATCCTGGCATACAGACTAGTCCCCCAAACATCCATAGCGCCAATACAATATCTGCGCCTTCTCAGCTGACTAGTATCACATCGATGGCGGACTATTCTCAAAATATGACCTCTACAGCCCCCGAAAATATAGACACTGATGTAGAAGGCTTCGATCTCGATATATGGAATAACTTTGCGCCCGACTTCAACCTAGATGCTGTTGATAGTGCTCTTGAGGCCAATCTAGATGTTGCGCTACCCATTAAATGGGACTGGATGCCTGATACTGTATGGGTTGGTTAGTAGCATCACCTAGCCTAAACATTATTGCTATACAAAAAGCCTCCAGAGTAGATAGATGTACGGCCTCTTATTCGATTACAACGTAAAGTTTAGATCTGCATAGCTGCAATGCCAATTACGCTAGCACCAAAACCGAGAGCTGCCCGGCCTAGGTTCAACACGCCCCAGTCATCGACCAGGCGTCTTGCGCGGTCTTCAGAGACCTCGATCTCTTTGCCCTTGATCTTCTTGCCGTCGACACGGTGTTCCGTCATGGTCCAGAGCTCTCGGTTGGTCGGCATCAGAATTGCAAAGGTATACGGCACTATGATCGCAGATAGTATGCCACTGACGACATACATGCGCCGTGCCACAGCATTGCCTCTGCCAGCTGCCTTTGCAAGGACGAAAAAGCCTAATGTGCTGGCGAGAAACGTGCTGCGGAAGACTTGCATGTCACGCAAAGACATTTTCCGCCATTGCGATAGCATGATATCGGTTGGAGATTCGAGAAGTCGTGGGACTAGGAAGAATGATAGTGTCAAACTCGCGGTGGCCGAAGCGGTCGAGATCAGGATCGTAGCGCCCTTGACGATAGCGAGCAGAGTAGACGACGGTGCCATTTCGGTGAGTTATTTCGTGTTATGGAGACGAGATCACTGTGTGTGTATATTAGGTAGTAAGCTTGGGTACGTTAAGGTGTCAGTCGTTTTTAAGTTTGCTTTAAATTTTGGGGGTGAAGGAGAAAAAGAACAATGTACATAGATATTGTGGCGACATGCGAGTAGCACCTGATCTTTTGTGGAAAAGAAGCAATAATAGAAGGACAGTCGGCAGTCGTTAGGGTCTAGTATTTCCCATAATAAAAGACCAGTGACTTCGAGTTGAACTTACAACAACATTGAAAGTGATGATAACCTAGGCTAAAATTTCATGTACTCTTGAATGATTAAAGAATAAGATCCGAGAGTCCATTTAAGTCCATTAACCGAGGACTGACTGGTATTTAATAAATATAAGAGGAGCTCCTCGACAATGATACATTATATAATGCCATATCTACTGTCAACCTAATTGGGAAACACCGCACGGCTAAGCCCAATCAAGGCACATGCCGTCTGTTTTCAAGACAAGATACCGCATGCCAAATATCATTGCTTCCGCTATTGCATCTAAAATTGGTACAATATCCAATGATACATATATATTAGAGACAGAAAAGAAGATCAAATTTATCAGTTTTCCTTTTTTGTGCTAAGACGACTGGCTATTAGCCGAACTATCGCAGATCAACCACTGTGAATGTCAGGTCCTCCCGCTCTATCACATGACCTATTGGCTTGTTGCATTTTGTGTAGATGTTATCAATTGAATGTGGGTGAAATGTCGCCGTCTGTCGGCAATCGAGAATGTGATCCTTGCCGGAGGGATCAGTCAGCCGGAATATACCGTATCTAATATGGTGCTACTGTTAGGGTCTTGTTCTACTTATTCTTTATTCATGTGCTTGGCTTAGAGGGTAATACTCACGAGGGATTTGATGTTGGCGCACACACAATAGCAATGGCCTCTGGCAAGCCAGTTTGATACGATGCATGTGTATGTAAATCTCGAGAACTCATAAAACATGTTTGCGTAGGATGTGTATGAATCCAGCCGTAGCAAACCAAACTATGCTTCTCCAAATGCTCAAAGATTGATAGCTCGTTGGTTGTTTCGCAAGTATCCGGCGTTCCAATCTGCTCTGGTACGAGCAATTCATGGATATACAGCGCACCATTCTGCGGAGCTCCACAAAGCATGCCACAGGTTTCGATACTACGAGCTGTGTTGGCTTTAGCTAACGCCATAAAGGCTTTGCGCAGACCCGATGGAATGAACATCGGCCGCAATGGCTCGCCACTTTCAAGATATGCTCCTGGGCCAAACACAAATTCGTCTTCCTCAATTTGGGGTTCGACTGTGGTAGTGGTCTTGGGAGGTAATGCTGGCTTCGCTGGAGCTGCATCAAGTTCAATCTTGCGCGGTATGCTAGGTGGTGCCTCCGTGTATGGGTTGAACGATGAAGACGGTCTTGTATCACGTAGAGCCTGTATAGTGTCATAAGGACGAGTAGGTATCGGTTCTTCAACAGGGTTCCTTGATGGTGTTGCGATGCGAACGTCAGGGCTCCGTTCAGCCTCGTATTTGGGTGGTGGTCTGGGTGGCTGACTAACGCCAGACACTTGCGCCGGAAGAGGCCCTGGCACAAACTCAACAGGTCGAGATTCCGAGACAGACGGGTAGTTGAAGGTTTCGAGCGGTGGAGGCACGAGAGGTTTCGAGGATTCCGGTGGTTGAAGTGTGGTGAAGTCAAGATTCCTCCGCGCAGCCTCCATTTGCTGGCGAAACGTCTCGTCGTCGATCTCGTAGGCCGGCACAGTATTTCTACTTTGGACTGGTGCATCCCAGCGACGGCCATCGGCTCCGTATCTCTGCACAGGCTGAGCCCGTTCGTTATCTCGTTTCAACTGCGCAGCACGGCCAACCCGCAATGCCAGCTCGACGTTCTCGGAGGCATCGATCACCTTGATGTTCTGTCGCGCATTTGGATCAAGGATCTCCCGGAACATTTCCCGCTGTGATGGTGACTTCTGTGATGAAGCGATGTCTATGTGGTTTTGTGGTCGCATGCGCTTCCACTCGGTGTATTCTTCTTCGATCTTAGGCTTGAAGCCTTCCATCAGCTTGAGAGCACCAGGAAGCGCCTTCGTCAAGGGACGATAAAGCTTTTTGCTCTCCACATCCTTGAACTCGGGGTGTGTCGGTAGGTGCTGAAGGACCAAGATAGAATGGCGGTATAAGTAAAAGTAAGCTCGGCGGAAATCATTATCCTTGGCGGCAAATATGGCCTACAACAATCGATAGTGGTAATAGTTGTCAGCTTAAGCTCTATCTTGGCTCGATATTAACATGTCGGCTAGCTACTTACCTCCTGGTAGAGAGCCTTCGTCGATCTGACCCAGTACTTAAACTGTAGGTTTGTATTATAATGGAAGTCTTCTGAGGCCTTGGTAATATCCTTCACGGACGGCGGTCCTTGAGACTTTACGAGCCGGTCCATGGTGAGCTGCTGTCTAGCGATTTAGGGTTGGCGGTTGATGCAGTACGTCGAGCGTCGTCGTCGCGAAAGTTGGGCCAAAGAGGAGAATTTCGAAATGTAATTGTAAAACAAGCCAGAGTAAATAGCCAAGCTCATTAAGACTCAATATGCAAACAACAATAGAATGCGATATTACAATATCTTGGGACGCTTCACGTTCTGAGCGAGAACAAAACTCGATCGGTAGGCAGTCGCATTTTCGGTGGTGGAAGAGGCCCTTTGGTCAAAAAAGACAAGTTAAAAAGGGAAGGGTCTAGTTCCAGTATGTGGAGCAAACAATAAGAATAGCGATTCTCTACGCAAATCATCAAGACCCCACCTACATAACTTAGCTTTGAACCTTAGTACATTTTATACTGCTTGTAGAAAATGGTGGGACGTCGTGCTACATTTTCCACCTAAAGGATACAACTTTCAGTATTGTGAGATGGCTCATTCTCATAACATAGATTAAGCCAGATTATGTAGTTATTAAATTCTGTATAATTATTGACACCACGAGACAAATTTACGTCACGGATTATATGTGCACTGTCGTGATAACCCTAGTGGACCCACGACGTATCGAACACCTTTGCTGCATACGCATCTGATACTTACCATCAGTACAAAAGATACATTTAGTTATACGAATTGAACATCCTTGTCGGTATACATATCACCAGAATAAACATAGAAAGTGAGAATGTGGTATCTATTGGTATTAACATTAAGAAATTTTGTTTACTACGCTTCAACACCTTGAGCCTGAGCCTGTGCTTGAGCAGCAGCCTGAGCCTGAGCACTGGATTGCACCTTAATGATCTCAGTCTTCTTGGCTTCCATTTTGCTCTGGATTTCCTTGATCTGTTCCTCCACTCTCGCACTTGAAGACTATTAGCTTTCAACATCGCCCAATGGAGGTTTGGAATGACATACATATCGCTGCTAATGAAATCGAGACGGCCGGTTACTGTGTTCTCGGCCTCGAATTTCTCTTGCTTGAGGAGCACAGGTCCTACCATTTTATATATGACGTCCTCATCCTTAAGGTTCTTGAATTCCTACAATTGAGTTGGTTAGTTAGTATCTTAAACATGATGATATACCATGAGAACACACCTTTTGAACGGTCAAATTTTCTTGCTTTTGACCATCAAGCTTCTGACGGGAAGATACCTTCTCTTGAAGATCTATTTTCTTAGGTTTAGTATCGTGTAATTGGCAAGCTATGACGGGAACTAATTGTTATGAGGTACCTTGCTGGAGCTTCTGAAAGTCTTCCGAAAGACTCTGTAGCTTGGCCTGGAAAGCATCCATGATGATAAAATGTTGGACTGTATCTTAAGACGAGACTTAGCTGGGCGGATATAGTAGTGACAGCAAAATCATGCCTTAAGGTATGCTTGTGGCTCCTATGTCGCGAAGTTCAACACTATAGACTAGAGTTTGGTGATTGACACTGTGAAAATATGAAATGGGACCTAGTTACTACCCCAAAGTGGAAAGAGGGGTTCTAGCTTGGTAGAGGAAGGCTTGTGCGTATTTTATATTTACATAGTGTCAATTATACTAGTCACGTGTCACCAACAATGGGGACTTTGAAATATTGACCGGGTTCCTATGCCGCCCACTACTTTGGTTGCTTTGGTTGGCTTATTTGACTTTACTTGCTGAAGAACGACGCTTGAGCCTACTGTGATGACCCCACAGCAAGCCAACAGCGCCAAGAGCTTGAACGACTTAGTGATTAAAAGTAGCAAAGCTTGCGCTGATAGCTGCAACTCTCGTCGCCATATAACAACATCTCCCATAGCATTAGACATTTGCTCGACCAACCGCCCAATTTGATAGGGCATAAGTGCTCTTTATTTCCTGCACCGCAACAGCAGTGCCTATCGTCGTCGATACGCTGTCCTCGCCCGATTACCTAAACGTACAATATCTCCCAACAACCCTACCACCCCCTCTATCTACGACTTTTGAAGCTTTTATATCCAATATGTCTGGAGTTGCGGATTTCCTCGGGCGGGCCATTGAAACCGTCAAGAGCGCCATCGCCGCCGACAATGCTCAAGAATATGAAAAGGCCTTTTCACTCTACACCAAGTCACTCGAGCTCTTCGTGCTGGCCATCAAATGGGAGAAGAACCCAGCGTCGAAGGATACTATTCGCCAGAAGACCGCAGAGTACATGGATCGCGCGGAAAAGTTGAAAGCATATCTAGCTGAGGAATCATCAAAGTCGGCAGGTGGCTCAGGGAAGTCGGCGCAGGCTATGGGCAGCAATACCTCCGGTGGTAAGGGCAAAGCCGACGACGACGATGATAACAAGAAACTACGCAATGCTCTGAGCAGTGCTATCCTCCAGGAGCGCCCAAATGTGCGCTGGGATGACATTGCTGGTCTAGAGGCCGCCAAGGAAACATTGAAAGAGGCTGTCGTGTTGCCTATCAAATTCCCCAGCCTGTTTCAAGGCAAGCGGCAAGCGTGGAAGGGTATCTTACTTTATGGCCCTCCAGGTACAGGAAAGAGTTACTTAGCCAAGGCAGTCGCAACAGAAGCAAACAGTACTTTCTTCAGTGTTAGTAGTTCTGATTTGGTCAGTAAATGGATGGGTGAATCTGAGCGGTGAGTTTCTAGTCATGCTTCGCCTTAGCAAACCGTTATATCATGCACTTACTGACATCCCATGCTTCTCATCTAGCCTGGTGAAGCTACTATTTAGCATGGCCCGCGAGAACCGACCATCAGTCATCTTTATCGACGAAATCGATGCGCTGTGTGGCCCTAGAGGAGAGGGTGAATCTGAGGCTTCGCGCCGTATCAAGACTGAAATGCTAGTACAAATGGATGGTGTCGGTAATGATAGTAAGGGAATCCTAGTGCTAGGAGCAACCAACATTCCATGGCAATTAGATGCTGCTATTCGCCGTCGTTTCCAGCGCCGTGTACACATTGGTCTACCCGATCCCAATGGCAGAGCACGCATGTTCAAGCTTGCAGTCGGTGATACAGAAACGACACTCCAGCAAAACGACTACAAGGAACTGGGCCAGCTGAGTGAAGGCTTTTCTGGTAGTGATATCTCCAACGTAGTCCAAAGCGCACTCATGCGCCCGGTCCGCAAGATCATGCAAGCAACACATTTCAAAGAGGTAAGTAGTCATCTCACTCATGTTACAATCCAACTTACTAACACATATGCACAAAGCTCACCGTCGACGGCCAACGTCGTCTAACACCATGCTCTCCTGGAGATCCAGAGGCTCGGGAAATGACCTATAACGATATCGAGTCTGAAGAGTTGCTTGCCCCCCATGTTGATATCAAGGATTTCCGCATGGCTCTCAAGGATTCCCACCCAACTGTTGCGCAAGACGATGTCGCAAAGCAAATTGATTGGACAAATGAGTTTGGTAGTGAAGGTGCATGATGTGCTACCTACAACCAAGTGATCACTCCTTACATTATTTCTTTATGTTACCACTACTCGTATTTCTGGTCTAAACATCGGATGTCCATTTAGAGAGCATTGGCGTTCTCTTTTTTTGTTGTACCTAAACAGCCTGTCTTTTTATATCTGTGATTGGTTGCGTTTTAGTTGTGTTGTTGTCTTAAAGTTATAATATAGGAAGATGACGGCATCTACATCTTATCTTGATGCACACCAATGTATCAACCAACCTCTATAAACGAATATCATGCATAATAACGCAATTTGATTTGATTATATTTATCGTCTACCTGATATAATAACGCAAATTCCGGAAATTTCGTTCATGAGGCCTATTAAGGTCACGATCATCAGAGCTGACGGCCGCGTGGCCCAATGGCAAGGCGTTTGACTACGAATCAAAAGATTGTGGGTTCGAATCCCATCGTGGTCAGTTTCTTTTTGGTATTTTTCATGTTCTGCGTATCTACGGCGTTAGGAAATGTAGATATCTTTATTTCAATGTAGAAGTAGAGTTTGTATTGTTTTGGTTACACAAATATGCACATCAAGGCGTGTTTGGTGAATAGCCAGGATATCTCTTCTTGTTAGTTGTTAACACTTTTGCACATTTATAGAATAAGATTGATTGATAAGGTAACTTGATTAATTAATTAAGATCTTCTTAAATGAAGAGTGGGTTATTGTGGCCTCGGGACTTCCAGTGCCCTCTGAAAGAACTTGGCCTCATGTTTAGGGTATAACCCTAGTCCGTTTGAGGTAGCCGCGCTGACGTGCGACACTCCTCATAGACTATTTATTTACATGGCACTAGACCTTTTCTTTTTAATAATATGTACTTCATAACTCCATATCCTCCTCTGAACAGAAATGAGTTCTGTCTATTCAAATATTCATATAATAAGCATGAGCAATGAATCACGACATATTGTATACAGCGTTGATATGACGCCCCTCGAAATTTCGAATAAAAAAGATTATTTTGCCTTAACTCCATAGAATATGCCAGTACCTAAAAACAACAATAATAGAAAAGAGGAAAAGACAAGAAAACAAGGTTACAAAAAGATAGAAGAGGAAAAAGAGAGAAGATATGACGGCAGCAGAAAAAACGAGCAAAATTATGACCATGCGGAAGAAAGGAAGGAACAAACACATAGGAACCAAAAGCCATTATACATGACATCGCGTACTAGAGGCGCGATGGCACTAAGGGTAGGCGCTCAGCAATAGCCTGGTCCAATATGGGTCTAACGCAAGATTGGGTTGTAAAACGGTGCAAGAGAGAAGATAAGAGAAAAAAAAGTTAGTGAAGGTGCTGGTCAACCAAGCATGTCGTCGACTAAGCATAGTCGCGCGTCCTGCCTTGTCCTGTGTGATATAGGCAAAGGCAACGCTATATTTACTCTTTCGACTTCTTCAACTTCTTCTTCTTACCCTCGGTCTCTTCGCCACCAAGACTCTTGCGCTTCTTTTCCTTCTTCTCTTTCTTCTCCTTCTTTTCCTTCTTGGACTTCTTCTCTGACGCAGGAGCCTCATCAACATTCATATCATCGACATCGGCAGCAGGAGCATCATCGCCCTCCTCCTCACGGCGGATTTCATCGACAACAGCATTCTAGAAAAAAATATTAGTAACAATACATCAAGGTATAAATTCATCGGGTCGTTTTACCATGACATCGGCATTCTTGGAAGGCTTCTTGCCGGTGGCGTAGAACTCGAGACGGTCCTCCACTTGGCCCTTCAGGGCCTCACCGAACTTGGTAGAGGGCTCGCCAGAGAAGCAATCGATACGGCTAGCAATGGAGCACTTGTTGGCGAGGTATCTAGATATCCGGCCCTTGTGGCGAACACCAGCCTTACCAATGAAACTGCTGTGGTATAGAATACCGTACTTGGGGGTGTTGCCCTTGGTCTTCAGAGCGCGGAACAGAGCCTTCTCGGCACCGATAATCTGGAGGGTAGAGGCGGGGTACTTGGCCAGGTTGGAAAGAGAGCCAGCCTGGGATATCAAACGAGCAGCAACAGTAGTACCGATCAGGGTCTTCAGATTAGGAGCAACTACACCCATCTTGTCATCGAGGTAGTTGGCAGTGTAGCGGCGGGCTTCAGCCTGCTCAACAATGGCTCTGGCGAACGATTGGACCATGTCCATGTCAATCTGAGAAATCTTAGGGCCCATAGAAGACTGAGCAGAATCGAGGACGGCTTGAGCCTTAGCCTCGTCATCCTCAACATACTTGGCAATGTCGTGGAGGCGGTCCTGAGTCAGAGTAGACTTGTCGCCGATTTCCAGCACCAGACGGGAGTAGGTCAGGTTGTCCGAGACAATGCTCAGCAGCTCGGGGAAGTGGTAGCCGTACCACTCACGAACACGCATGAAGAACTGGTTGACAGACTTGTCTTGGGCTTCGACGGTAGAAGAGGCCTGGATAACATGGTTGTCGTGGCGAGTAGCGTTGAATTTGACCTTGGAGCGCGAGGCAGCGTGGGCCATAGCGCGGGAAGCATCAGAGGCCTCCTCGGCGCGGACATCAGTCAGCAGCTTGCTAGAGAACTCGCGGATACCACGGAACAGCTGGTCGACAGCCTCTGAGGTTTCGGTGGTCTCGCACTCCAGACCGGGGAAAGTGTTCTTCAGGGCATTGGCCACAACCTTGTCGGTGACACCAACAGTAACCTTGCTCTTCTTGCCGGAGGTCTGGGGGAGAGCAGCCTCAATGACAGTCTTTAGATAATCGGGCAGGCCACCTTCAGTGACTGTCTGGACGTTTTCGAAAGCCTCAATGTGGCCGCTGTTCAAGAGAAGAAGTGCGTTAGATCTTTGAATCGGTCTTGGATATTTCCCGGCGCACAATTCGGCGAACAAAACTGGTAGCTGTCTTACTGGAAGGGAGAGAAGTTCTCCAGGCGAATCATTTTTCCAAACTTCGCAAGATCCTGGAAGGAGTCCTGGTTCTCCTTGTTGCGAAGCGCAACAGTGTCGACCTGGTGGACGACTTTGAAGAGGGCATAGCCCAGGACAGAGTCGTAGAGAAGGTAATCAACCTGTGTCATCGTGTCTGTATTGGCGATGTCAACGGCTAGATTAGATTTCAAAGTAGGGAAAGATTTCTTCCTGTCGCGAAATCTGTGGTCGCAAAACAATAAAGACTTGACAAGAAAAATACGCTGGTTTATCCAGTTGAGCGATTCAAGCTTGAGATCTTTCGAAAAATTAAAAGCAGCCAGCAATTTTTTTTCTTAGACCCACTCCAAAGATAATGCCCAAAAAGTGATAGCGTAGTCGGATCAATGCCGGTAGAACTGATAAAGCGGGCTGACTAATGTGTACGGATACTTCTGGCCGTGCATTGTTAGCCAAATATTGGTCAGAGTATCAAAAACTGAAGGGAGGGGCCTTGTAGACTTGCAGATGAATGATCCAAATAAATCGCCTAGATCAGGAACAAAATACACCTATGAAATACAATTAATTGCATTGAGATATATTTGTATATGTATAGTCTAGCAGTCAATTCTCGAAATTTAGAGTCCCTTATCAAGTTCATTATCTTGTTACCTATGTGATATCTAATATTTTGATAATCAGGTCAGATGCAAGCCAGGCACATCTATTCCTGATAAAACTATCAAGTTCAACCAAAATAAGATATCTTAAAGCCACGAAATATGGCTTTTCCATCATGTCATGTTTACCGTGAGACAAATATTATAATTGTTTACCATACTTGTGTACACAAACCACATAGAACCACGGAAAGCATCAATATCTTTAAGGCTTGCGAATTAGAAAGAATAACTGTTGGCTCCTTTATGAAGACACTAATATCTTTTCGATTATATAGTGGCTCGGGAAGGATTTACAGTACACTTTTGCTCTGCCATATCTACTTGAACAGGCTGTATATTACAATATATCATCTCATGTACGTACTGCTGATGGTAGTACATCTATTAGCATAATAATTAGTGCATCATATTCTATAATGTGTAACACCATTGCCACTAACTATTATGAGTCTAACTATCCTATAATTATGTATTTCAAATATGTAAGTGTTCACGAACAACTAACATCCAAAACGGGATCTTACATACATATTTTACTACGTCCAATCACATCATGTCCGTGTATATGTGCAACCAACGACCGGACATCTTAACACAGATATAGAAACTACCCTCGTTCCACACATCCTCGATAGCGGTGAATACATTTCCTGACCGCTTTGCCCTTTGGCGATACACAATCATAACGGAATGCTGTGACAATATCACAGCATACTATAATTTGAGTCATGGTTACAAAAGAAGATTCAATAATCGAGCATATTGCTAAGATGATATCGTCATATGAGCCTGGTCGCTTCCAAGTGACTATACCCTATGTCATGTATCATACAGTAGATCCAAATATACATTATGTGTATAAGTATGTATCTTGACGCAATATCATAAATAGAGTCTGAACATCTTGTACTAAGCCAGTTACTTTGTTGTTCTAATAATGAAGCTAATTAACTCTAGTAAGTAATGAAACTCAATGTAATAAGGGTAGTGTCTCACTGACCATTGTGTTTTGCGTTTTCAAATTACTATAGAAATGTGTAAAATGATCATTATTAGGACATTAGGGTTTGGGCTTTATATGCACGTGACCTACATACAATGAATGACTTTCCATAGTTATGAGCTGATGAAGCTTACGGACATGGATACTACAAGCTACATTAAACACCTAATAGGAATCAGGAATAATCGCTACACAGCCCTATAAAAATGCTGGCAATAGTAAATATAGAAGCCTAAAACGTTCGTAGCTTAGGCTGACAGGGCAGGAGGGGAGGGAGGGGCGCAGACTTTGTAGTTGCAGTACTTGCCTTGGCGGGGCTTATGCTGAGCTTCCGAGGGCACTATATAATCCGAGCATTTCCGTCCTCTTGATTTCGTATGGTTATAGAAAGCAATCTAATTATCCACCATATTGCCTATATATCTAATAGGTAGTCATATTGCTATTACATCCAATCAGACTCAGTCTATCAATCTACTATTCATCATGAGCTGTGGACCTCGTACTGTTGCCTATTTCGTGAACTGGTAACACTAGCCACCACTCCCGAGCCAAAGAACAGTCTAGTTTACTAACTTATATTAGGGCCATCTATGCCCGTAAGCATCGGCCTCAGGATCTCCAAGTCGAAAAACTTACACACATCTTATATGCATTTGCTAATGTCAGAGATACCGGAGAGGTGTAAGTACTTACAACAAACTCAAAGCATACGATTTATGAGAACGAGCATCTAACTTTCGATTATAGATTCATGACCGATGGCTGGGCTGACACTGATATCCATTGGGAGAACGACTCTTGGAACGATAGTGGCACTAACCTGTACGGATGCTTAAAGCAACTCAACATTCTCAAGTCTCGCAATCGTAACCTAAACCTCCTGCTTTCTGTTGGTGGTTGGACGTACAGTTCCAACTTTGTAGCTCCAGCCTCGACAGA
>RHLR01000753.1:0-14090 GCA_009806335.1 Davidsoniella australis
TGTTCATTGTCCCCTTTTCTTTGTAGTTGGGCGTTATCTAGTTATTTAAACCTCTTCTATCTTTTTTTGTTATATCTGTATGTTTTGTGTCTTGTTGTATTCTCACTCGGAGTATTATTGGATTCTCTTTATTTGTTTTCACAATTTTTTTTTCTCTCTGGAAAGTCGTAGTCAGCCTGTTGTGAATAAGTTGAATAAAAAGAAAATAAATTGTGGTTTCTAATTCTTGAGTTGAAGTTATTGGATGTGAATTGGGTTACTATATTCTCTTTTCGAAAATAAAGAATATAAATGCTCAAGAAAACCTGTCAAAAAAAAAAAAGGACTGTCTGTTACACCTGTTACACACAAAAGAAAATGAAAGACATTAATAATTTCTCATTATTACTAAACGGAATAATGCGTTTCCTACCATGAAATAAATCATGTATCAGAAAATGTCTATAGAATATGTCTTTCTTCGATAAGTGGTTGAATGCGCGCTCTATATTCTGTGTAACTTGGTAATTAACGAAGAACCCTAATTCAGGAACACTTAGCGTGCTTCACGATCAGATATGTAACAAGCAGAGCCGCACTATGAGGCTTAATTGAATTTTATGATCCAAGATCCACTTCTAACATGTACTAAACCATAGTCACAATATTTCACCAAGTATTTACATCTTCAAATTGTTATGTGACTATTACATTTAATAGCATATAGAAATGAATCACTATAGATAAAAGCCATTTTGTATTTTGGTTATTTGCCTATTTTTCAATTTTTTGGCAAGTTGATGCTGACAAAGAGTTATTGAACAGAGCTGAAAAGAAAAATAAGAACGAAAAAAAGAAAGAATACCCGTGTAGAAAAAGCCTGCCTAAGACGCCGTTTTCAAGCAAAGCCAGATCTATCTGGTGCTGTGTTTAAATGAAAAGTAAAAAAAAAATGAACAGTTTTGTTGGGGGAGCTTGCTTCATGAAGAGGGGGATGATGTGGAAGAAGAAAAGTTTGGAGGATATGAAAAGGTATGGTCATTCAGTCATTGAATAGAGAAATCAAGTGGCCATTTACGCAGCATCAGCGCTGGCAACAGGCTGGCTGACGCGAGTGACCTGGTCACCGGCACGAGTAATGGGCTTGCCAGCAGAGTCGTACAGCGGAATACCGTCCTTCTCCGACTTGGCCTGCTTCCAAATCTCAACTTCGCAGCCACCGTGCAGAACGCCAACACGCATAGTAGACAGCAAGTTGTGGGCAGCGTTAGAATGCAGGTAGACACCACCATTGAAGATGGAGGTGGCATCCTTACCTAGGGCGCTCTTGATGAGTGCCTTACCACCAGGGTGCTCCCCAATAAATTTAGTGACATCGTGGATAACACCACCAATGACGACAAGACCCTTTCCGTTCTTGACCTCAGCCTGGAAAGCATCCCAAGACAGGACGGGGAGCTGATCTAAAGGAGTACCCCAGTTGAGCTGAGCACGGCGCTGGTCAAGCTTCTTCTGCTGCTGCTGAACACGGCCCTTCTCGATCTCGTTAGCACGGAACTGCTTCAGGTCGTAAGCCAGACCCAGCTTGCTCCAGGTCCAGATAGCCCACTTGGTAGGGTCGTACTGCCACCACTCAATAGCGTTGCGGTAATCCGAGGGGAACTCGTGGTGGAAGTTGTGGTAACCCTCACCCAGAGTGACAAGAGCAGTGATGACGTGATCACGCGGGGAATTGCGGTCGTCGAAGGGCTGGTCGCCGATCCAGTGAGCCAGAGAGTTGACACAGAATGTAGCCTGCTGGACGAAGAAGGTACGGAGGATACCACCGTAGACAAGACCGCCCCAGTAGTCGCCCCAAAGCATACCACAGAACAGAGCGGGGAAGACAAAAGCCATAGCGACAACACAGCTGATGTAGTTCTGGTGCTGGAAGACAACAACACCATCCTCGTTCAGATCGGTGATATCAGTGCGGCCCTTGGCACGAGGATTCTGCTTCATGACCATCCATCCCATGTGGGAATAGACGAGGCCCTTGCGGACAGAGTAGGGATCCTTAGGAGTATCGGTGTAGCGGTGGTGAACACGGTGATCGCGAGACCACCAGCGGATAGAACCTTCGACGGAAGCAGCACCCATGGCAGCGAGGTAAATCTTCAGAGGCAGTCTAGCTCTGTAGCCGCGGTGGGACCAAAGACGCTGTATATCTGTTAGCTGATGATGTACTTTTATAGGTTTATTGAAGGGGGGCTTTGGGAAGAACTTACGTGGTAGCCAGCGGTGATACCAAGACCAGTGTTGAAGTAGTAAAGCTATAAGAACTGTTAATACACTATAATATGGCACCATATAATGGTTTATTAGTATTAGGCTAATGAATTACTTACAATAGCAAAAATGGCAGTCTTGCGTTGAGCAGGCACCCAGTAAGTAGAAATCAGACCAGCCAGAGGAATGAACAGTACGAACACGCAATTCAGCCAGTTGATGTGCTTGTACCAGTTGCCCAGAGTCATAGGCAGCTCGGTGATGTGAGGCTTGGCAATATCGTAGCCCTTGTTGCGGAGGGGCACATAATCAGTCGTTCCATCGGGGAACGACTCAGCCTTGCTAGGGCCAGTCTTTGTGGACGACATTTGGAAGTGTGTGGCAAGCAATGTAATTTGAACAGATAGCTATAGTAAAGTCGAAAGAGAAAGACGGTTAGCTTTATAGAAGGCTGAATAGACAAAGATCTTGGCTTCTTGATGACTTGGGTAGCCTAGCCAAAGAGGATATCTCGAGTGTAGAGAAGAAAATAATAAAAAATAGAGTGAGGATGGAATGGAAAGAAGGACAAGATTTGAAGATTCCTAAGCCTAGTATAAGTATGGAAGTGTGCCGTGCCTTGATTGTTGTGTGTTGTTGTGTGTGTAGCTCTGTCCCAATTTGTGTTGGGGGTCGACTGGGCCTTGTTGTTTTACTGCTCTATTTTTTGGGCAGTTTTTGGGTTCTATAAGCCAAAAAGGGAAAAAAAACCAGAAGCGCTAAGAAATTGTAGTTGTCTGAGCAAAATAAGCGGATAGAGTGCTATTCAGAGGGCAAATAGCTACCAACCTGGGTTTCCGGGCAGCCTAACCTCTACCGGGTTTAGAAGAGGTTTAGAAGGGCGCAATGGCCAGAAGAAGGATAGGCAATCAAGTACGAGCTGTGCAGGGGATTGGGAATATCAGGAAATAGGTGGCGTGGGGAGCGTTTGTTGGGTATTTCTTTGCCTTGGATTGGATTGGATATCGGCAAATGCGCAGTAGTCGGTGAACATCCAGGCATCATCTCAAGCATCCATCAATTCATTCATTAATTGATACATACCAGAGTCTGTCGTTGATGGTTTTGCTATCTCGATGATAGGTAGAGGTTAATTGATGAAAAAGAGGCTCTCTCGACTGGTCTAGTGAATCGATTCTTTGTGTATATGTATTTGTAAGAATTAAGAGACGAAGTCACAAAACAAGGCATATTATATAGAGTTTTTTTTATTCTTTTTCTTTTCGAATGCAGTAGTTGCCGTGTCAGACGCAATCACTAATAATTACACGTGTATCTCCAGCACACATTTTCCTTCTACTTCATTAATGATTAATGGGTGGCGATTCAAACGTAAATACTTTGAGCCTCTATAGAACATTACTACAAAAGTGTGTACTTCCCTTCCCGTTCAGGCCGTGTAAGTTGGATCTGAGAATCCCAGCTCAAAGATCAAAATACATACATGATTACAGTAAATCTGCACTACGTGCTACGCTTACGATAGCTTAGCAATAATATTAAAAGGTTTGCTTTCTTGAATACTAGGCTTTTAATAATATTGTCCGGCGACATGCACCATGACGCGTGCTTGTTTTTGCAGCAGCGCTATTTGTTGATGATATTAGCAGCATATCTTTCATTTCTTGTCGCCTATAATCGTAGCATTGTTTCGGCAGTGCATGAGCTTTACACTCAATAAAAACCACCCTGAAACAATCAAATATGTAGCCATCAAATCAACCCAAGAATAAAAATGTAAAATAAAATATAGGCGCTGTAATCGAGAACGGAAGTTGCTTGATCTGTTCATTCTGTCCCAACCCGGCTCAACGACTTTTGCTTGTCGAATCCCCAACAAGTTTTGCCTTTTGTCGGCCATGCCCTTCTTTTTTTGATTGGCCAACAGTCTAAACTTTGTCTCTTTCCCTGCGAGAGTGAGCAGAAACAGTGGGTCCCGCACTCGCCTCTTTTGTGCCCTTCCATTTTTGGTTTGGGAACATGAACCAGAATTCCAAGCAATATAAAACAAATAAAAATGTAAATAAATAAACAATCTTTGAGATTTGATAGACACGCCATTTCATTCGACATATTTCTATTACTTTCTGATTTTCGTGCTGTATGGTAAGATCCGGGGCTACGGAAGGATCGAAGGCAATTCTTAGAAGCCGTAAATATTCTGACAATGACTAGCCAGTAGTTCGGTTTTACATGTTACTGTACCTGTTCAGACTACGAATATGGGTTTTTATAAGCTCGCAAAGTCTCGTTCGTATATGTAAACGACGGTGCTAATATTGCAGCCTGTTTAGCTAGCTTGTCAGCTTCTTCGTTTTATGTACACACAGTTACAGTTGTAAATATCACTGGCATGCACAACTCGATATAAGGAATGCACAGTGTAAAGTGTTTCCCCGGACTCCAATCTTGACACTATGTAATCACTGCGTATGATTGGGCAGTTGACTCCGACAGATACGATACATCTCGTAATATTCTATTCACGCAAGCGCAGATTATACCACAGACAGACATCCCATTGCTTCCAGTGTTAACAGTCGTGCTACAAATCAGCTCACTCGTAATGGTCATCCCCAACTCTTCCATCTCTTGGCCCTGAACCATGTTTAAACTCGACCAGCTTCTCTCTTGATAATCGCTCTCAACCAATTCGTGCCTAGTGAACTTGACTCATGACGTTTCTACAAAACAAAATATCAAAATCATACGAATGTGGTGTCATGACTACCCACCTCTCACTTACTCTTTAAGTTATCAACCTAGTCCCCGGACTTTTATAATCATATTCCGGTACTTCAACTGAGCCTTATATGTTGTAGCTGCTACGGACTTACATAATGCAATTTCTTCCGGCCCCCTCCATCATGCCATCACATATCATGCTGAGCTCGTTGGTCTTTTATATTCCCATCCACTCCTGAGTAACGATACATATCTATAAGTAAGCTTGCTTCCTTGAAAACAGCTCTGGGGTGTGCTCCCAACAAAGATCGACTCTTTTTACTTCTTAATTTTTTCCCATATACTTCCTACAAGGCTCGATATCGGGTCGCTAAAGCTCTCTATCTTCAGGTCCCCTAATCAGGACAGTTCACCCAAAAGGCCCAGGAAGCTGTCTGTTCCAACCACCCTGTATCATATAATGGTAATTTATATTTTGTGATGTGGCTAACCCTCCAAGCTTGACTTGTAATACAGATATAGATATGTATCTGTACATTCGTGGCTTACTATCTTGTTTACATTTTAAGCAGGGCTTAACGAAGAAGACAAATATCCACGAAATTATACGCCCAATAACAAAGGGGTCAGCTTTTGAACATATATATGAGGTGTATATCAATAACGATGTCTTCCCGTATCAATTACAAAACAATGAGTTGATTATATTTAAAACGTTCTGGTCCATAAAAATATTAAATCCGCCCGATAACTATAACTACATGTATTATATTCTCTCTCAGCTTATTTATTGTATGTCGATTTTTTTTTAAAAATAAAAAAGAAATATATTTGATAGATAACTATACATATTTGCAAGAGAAGAAAAAAAAAGTTTCTCATTTAAAATACATAAATCAAAGCCCCTGTTAGGTTGAGCTTTTTTTTCTCATTATTCGTTTCCATACAAACCCGGCACGGATTAAGCTTTCTATCAGATTTCGGGTGAAGCTTATTCCGGACTTACAGCATCTGGCTTAGTAAAAAAAAGAAAGTCTAACTCAACAAACTTTGTCGTTTTATCGACAACCCTAGTTTGTATGTAGATAACCCTATTAGTGGCTTGAATCTGCAAGTCTCAATACAATACAGAACTCGCGTCCTGTAAATACATATAATGGTTGCTTGTAGATGTATTCGATATGCAAGACATGTGTGACTTACTTGAATAAGCAGGAATTATCGTCATCATCAATATTAAACAACAGTATTGGAAGATATCGAGTTGATGTAAATGGATAGACCTAATTTCTCATGCATATAGAGTACGACATATGTATCTTTAAAAAAGGCGAAAAAGCTTGAAACAAACATACGATATTGGTAAAATGTAAACTGCGAGAGCTACTCAATCTGTGCTGTTTGCCTTGTAGAGCAAAGTAATGAAGTATTTAACAATAAAAATATGAAAAAAAACTAAAAAAAAAAACTAAAAAAACCATATAAATACTCCAAACTGAAGACAACTTAACTTGACTGACTATATATATATAAATAATGCCGCCACTTTGAAGAGAGATGCATTTTTTTGTTGCGTGTCGAAAATAAAAAATATAATTGTGAAAATGCCATATAGACTGATCGAAATGCGAAATGAAGCAACAAATAGATAAGAAAAATTCAACATAAGAAAAGAAAAGTGTTGTTTCTAGACGAGTTTATACGTGACGTTACTTTACGAGTTGAGGGTTTGCTATGCATAGGGTACCGATGCCACGATTTATACTATGCATTCTGACATGCTATTGTACAAAAGTCGCCATCCATGTACCACCATCTGACTTGGAATTGGGCATCATATCCTCATCTAGCAGTATGACTTGTGGTAGATTGTCTATGTCGGGCCACGGTCCGATCCCGATAAGCATATTATCCCGGCTCGTTGATGGTGTCTCAGAACTACCTGGTTTAAGACCAAAGACTCCCGTGCTGATTTCTGCTTTAGATTTAGCCGTTTCTGTCGTCCCTTTGTCCGAGGAGGCGTTGATATCTGACGTTGACTGAGTAGGAACTGTAGTTGAGCAATGCGATGCTGTACCATGTGTTCCTGCTATATCAGAATCAGCTAGCGGGTTCTGCTGGTACTGAATAACATTCAATGAATTTGTGGGCATCATTGGGATACGAGACAGTGAACGGGGCGTCGACGATCGGTCTCGGCGTGAGCTGGTACTGCGTTGGCGAAGCGATAAAGCAACAGGCGGAGCTAGCAAGGATTTGGCTTGTGGATACTTTTTGAAGTCGAGCGCTACACCACTATCGTTGTGGTAAAGACTAGGGCCGTTGTTTTCATTCTCTTTGTCGGAGGAAGTTTCGGGGTCAAGCTTGACGTCGATATGAGGCAAAAGAACGGACTCTGACACAGCAGAGAAATTGTACTCATTCTCATTTTCGCTATCATTACCATCCTCATGAATGCCATAAGCGGATATATTACCATCTTCTACCACGTCACTGCTAAGAGTATCGTGTTCATGGGCTGAATCTTTGGCTTTGGCAAAAACCGAAACCTCTTGATTGTCGAAATCCTCGAATTTGGTAAGCAGAGCATTGATATGAGTGGTATGAGTAGAGCTGCTAACTCCACTCTCTTCGCGATCACCAATATCATCAGAAGCTAGACTAGGAGGGCTCGTCCACACCAGTGGATTGCGCTCCGTCGGCCGACCAAAGCCCATGGGTGAGCGGCCACGAGTCTCTTCAATATCAGAATAGTAGGAGTATGAATCATCGTAATCATGGGGAGAGATAGTATTGATGATGGGCATCCTCAAGTCCTCTTCACGCGGAATCAGGCAGAAAAGAGTCGAGGCCTGAAGACGGTGTTTGGGGTCGGGACTGAGGCAGATGTTGACGATATCACGATACCATTCCGGAACAGTCGTGTTGTGGTCATCGAGCTTGAGAGGACGTTCAAATCGCTCAGGTTCATCCTCCTGGGTTGCTAGACCCCAGAGAACCATGCCTAGTTGAAAGATATCCGATTTCACACCGATGTACATATTGAGACGTTGCTTGGTGCGAATAATGGGCGTTGCTTCTGGCGGTTCCCAGCCGACTGGACATCCTCGTCGATTGATGTCGATGATCTTGGCGTCGTCTTTATCATCGATGACGATATTTGCAAGAGTGAAATCACCCTGTACGAAACCAGCTTCGTGGATGTCTGATAGCCCCTGAATAATCTGTCGTGCCCATTTGATACGAAGATCCGTGGGAATACCGGATCCTTCCATCTGATTATCGTAGATGGCATCAACCAACGCACCTCTGTCAGCATAAGCGATTAGAAGACCAGTGATGGGCTTGTAGCTGACAGCAGCATATTCTGGGTCATCCTCATCTACGACAAGACCAACAAAATCGATGACATCAGGAGCGTCTTGGAGGGCATGCAACGCATTAACTTCGTAAAGAAATTCATCCACTGAATCTTTGCTAGGGATTTCCTTCTTGATCATGAGCTGACCACCAACCAATACACGGTAAACGAAACCAGAGGTGTGTGACTCAAACTTGACATCTTTTGAGCTTATGAATTTACATCCGAGATATTGCAGTTGGTTTGTCGTCGGATAGTTGATAACCTCCTATGGTATTGTTAGTTTCGGTGTCTTTGAAGATGTTGATATATACAACAAACTTACGTTTGCATCTTGAGCTACGTGAATGTGTAATTTGCTGTCCTTCGTTTCTAGTCTAAGATTGGTGACCGTGTCAAAGAAGTTAATTTGATCCAGGCTTCCACGAACTTCGACATAGATTCTCCGGCTTTTTTCTCGCTGGCTATGAACGCGAGATAGATCATCTTCAAGAGAGCCTTCCTCGCAATCTCGGTAGTCGAGGGATATGGTGACTCTACGCCAATGACCATCATCGAGGTAGGTGACAAAGAATTTCTCTCGAGGAGTTCCGTCGCGGAAGGTCATACTCAAGTTTAGAATCCATCTTGTTTCTAGCTCCTCGGCGACGATATCGCTAGTGACAGATAGGATATCGTCCTGGTCGTCTAGAGGATCTTCGTCGTATATGGGAAGATCTGAGCTAGTATGATCCACTTTTGATTCTCTAGGAGCATCAATGAATGGTGATGATGGGATAGGAACAGATTCGTCACTTTTGCCATTCTCATGATGACTCGGCGTAGAAATCTTGCTAGAAGATTGACGAGTTCCATGCAAGATATTGTTGATGGAACCTAAGATGGGGATGTCTGGTAGGCTGGGGAGAGATTGATTAGACTGGCCGGAAGGCACTAGTGATCGTGAACGCTGGGCTCCCATAACACACGGGGCACTAGCACGGGGGAACTGCGGCCGTGATGCGGCTCTAGAGCTTGCTCTGGAAAGAGCAACTCTGCGATCAGCAGACAGGGCTCGTTTCTCAGCATTTGTTTGTAGAACTTCCGAGAGGTTTTCACGACGTTCCGAAAGCTGACGTTTGAATGTCTGCGTCCGTGGAAGACCAACAGTTGGGGGCTGATGACTTGACGAAGATATACGGCCCGGACGCTGTGGTGGGGGTGCTGGAGTTAGACCACCAATATCAGTCTTTGAAGAGATGAAAGAGACTGAAGAAGGTGTAATGGGCTGCTGATAAGGCATATAGACAGTTGGAGAAACCATTCTGATGATATCTGCCGAGGCTTCCTCAGAGCTGGGCTCAGTGATGGCAATCTTGGGTAATTCTGGCAGGACTGCCGAAGGTGTTGAGGCCCCAGTGACGGTGATAACCGGCGGCTCGAGCTCTATAACCCCGCCGTTTTGGGGCGCGGGCATTGCCATTGAAGCAGATTTGGATGTTCGAAATCGAGGTTTGTGTTTTAATATGCGCCGTAATAAGCTTCTAGTCAGTTTACTAAAGGACCACCGCGGTCCTGGAGGTTTTTGTTGTGAAGAAGATGGAAGTATAGAATGGCGAACATTTGCAAACATCCAGCTGGTGACAAGCTAGATAATATGAGACGTCCCAAGATGGAGACGACTAGAAGAAGATCGAGAAACTCGAAGACTATAAGATGGGTGATATATGCGGCGTGTAAATTTGCACGAGATTTAGCAAGATGTCGATTTCGTGTTGAGCTTTGAGTATACCAGAGTACAGTAGATGGCAGAAAGTAGAGTGAAAGATATGATGGTTAAGTGAAGTGAGTACGTTTTGGATGCGACAGAAAAAAGATGTGCTGAGGTAGTGAGGACGGAATTGTGGTAATCGGTGGTAGAGAATGGCTTTAAAGCTAGGAAGAAGGATGCTTATAAAGGGAATAATGGATGGAATAGTCGAATAATAAAATACTAAAAAAGGTAGTAATGGTTCAGTTTGGGTGCGTAAGTTTGACCAAAGAAGACAAGACCAAGCCTTATAGCTTTTTTGCCAAATTTAGGTGTTAGTCTGGCAAGCAAGGAAGCAAGCAAGGTCTTAAACAGCTTTCAGATTCGCGTTGTGTGGTGCGACAGCAGTAGTAAGAAGGATGGATTGCCAGAGACAACACCCGCACTGCGTTGGTGGGCAGACACGCTGCACGATAATAGCCGGTGGAAACCAGAGTTGGAGAGGAGAAGGAAGACGTAGATGGTACACGGAGCACAGAGAAAAGTTGGCTGCAGTGCATGTACTACAACAACAAACCACTGCAACTTGAGGGTGCTAGAAGGCGTGCCTGAGTAGTATAAAGAGGAAGGGTGTTCGCCCAAGAACGCGTTCGTTCTGAAGATTTCACGCCGTAGGACACGAGCGGGAGCTCGTCGGTAGAGGATTTAGACGCGCTACTAGTAGACTGATAGTAGCACCACTACTCGCTACAGCCGTAGCTCTATGGTGCTATCCCCAGAGCTCCAGACAGTCAGCCCGAGGTCTTCGTATCTGAGTTATCCTCTACGTAAGACTTAGACAACCTCAGGAGAGGGAAAGGCTTAGTCTGGCGACTGCGGCGCGGTGTTGGAATTTGGCCAAAAGCCAAAATGGCAAGTTTAGATCTGGATCTGGATGGTCAGTTATCAGATATTTGATAGAACGGCAGTACCACAAAGCGGACTCCTGTTGTTTCTTAAGATATCTAGAAAACAAGCGATGGCACCTGGCAGTCAAATGTCTTATAGAGTTCCACGCAATACAATGTGCATGTTCTCACACTATGGAGCGGATAAGCGGGCGAGGGAATGGGATGTGATAAAGAGCAGATGATGGGTGATAGTTAAGCAATGATGACTGTAAATAGATAGATGAGCCTTAGATGGGTCAAAGCCAATAGCCAGATAGGAGGGATAGGAAAGAAGCTGGCGGTGGGATGAGGCCAGCGAGCAATAGCAGCCTCGTTCGTTCCTGCCGTTGGTCTCGGTGGGATTATTGGCGTTGGACTCCAAGTTACAGGGCGCACATAGCATAGCCGTGAGGGAAGTGAGAGACCCAACAATATGACTAGAATGGAAAGTGAAGTGAGGCCGAGCTAAGAAGGTTGGGTAACGTGACAGTAGCAGTAAAGGCGGTAGGGAACAGGTCACAAATAGTAGTGACAGGTGCAATGGCGAGCATCAACAGCGCGTAGACCAGAGAAAATCGGACAGCAGATCTCGATCAACAGAAGGTACTCCCAGTCTGCAGAAAGTAAGTCACCTGAGCAGAGAGATATCTGAGCCTTAGGTGGGCTGTCAAGAAGGCAGAGGCAACTCAGTCGAGGACGACACCTAACCGTAGTACTACGAGGGACAGCAATGGATAGATAGAGTTGGACGAAGTTGAATAATCCCTATCCGCCTGTACGCAGAGCCTGTACACAAGGATTGGCAAAGTGCAATGTTTGCATGAACCTATATACACACACACACTGACACGGCGGATGGAGGCGCTAATCAACACAATATCACACCAACAGGTCCTTAGTTGAAGCGGCTAGCAAGAACAAGGCAAGCACAGCTAACATATACAACAGACAGGCTTGTCCTGCCACTACGGCAGAGATAACAACAGCACCTCTGGACCGAAGCGGGCGATGGGGCCGCGGATGTAGATGAGAAGGCGGTTGGCTGGTTGACAGAGGGATAGAGGGGGGATGAAGATACATAGATACTGCTGCAAAGCTCGGGGAGTTTGGGATTTCTTACCGCTACCAGGTTGGTTGGCCCTCCAACACGCAACTGTAAACAGTGGCAATATCAGCAAAGTAAACACGTAAACAAATAAATAGGCAGTAAACCTTACAGGATATGCCTATTGTATGAGTGAGAATAGTAGAAGCAGAAAACAGGCAACTTGGTTGGACGGCTTGCAAAAAGGAAAGGCGGCCTGATGGAGGGAAAGAGCGAGAATGAGTTGTCCGTTTTGCAGCTGCAGCTTCCTGCAGAATTGAGGAAGTAAAGTGGAGCTTTGGTGCTGCAAGCTGTAGAGGCGTCAAGCTGCCTGCTGCACAGGAGAAAATAGGAAGATGGGAAAATATGGCGGGCGGCTGGCGTAGCTCTGTAATTGTACATACATATATACATACATAATTGCCTCCGTCCGACAAGGTATGGCAGAAAAGTGATAGATATCAGGTTCAAGATGAAGAAAAAAGACAAAATTCAGAGTTAAAACTAAGATGGACAAGCATCTGTGTCTCCCCATGCATCTCTGCTGCAGCCAAGTGGGCGTGGCGTCGTCTTTTTGTTCGCGATTCCATCCTTTCAAAAAGCCAAAACCCCCCCTCCTTGGCTGTGATATTCCGCCCAGACAAGGTTAAAGAAGAAGAAAAGCTGGCCAGCGCCTAGTCAGACCCTGTCCTTGTCAAGGCGTCTGGGACCCTTCTCACCATTGGTTGGCAGCATTTCAGCATCAAAGAAGACTACTAAAGGAAGCTACTCAAAAGCAATCGGAAGATATAGAAGTTGCAAAGTCGAGGTCTGCCAACCGGAAGAGGGAAGTGCCACCAGCTTCGTGTTACAAACAAACAAAGATCTCTGCTGACTAACAGCACCAGCTTTAGCTCTTGACTATTGTATCTGTGTTGGACGAAGTCATCTTGATCTTCACGATATAACACGGCTACATCTATTTTCAATTTCACCAGCCTTGGAAGAAAATCCAACTCGTTAGTCTGATGCTTGCTGACGCTGCATCAAAACAAGCGGCTCGCCATTGAAATATACAATTAGAACGACTAGCATTGTTTGTTTTTATCCCCGCATTTGCTATGTCTGTGACCTACTTCAGCGTCTGTTCGTCAACAGCTGCCATCAAGGATCTCACACCAACTCTCGATCACAACTATAGATACATAGTTGTATACAGATATGTTTTAACTATGACTTAGTTATGTCATAGTTCAATATCATCGTTTTCTTGGCTTCTCTGTTTTTTTTGTCGGGTTTTTATCAAATAAAACCCGCTCGCTGATGGCTTACTTACACTGCCACCCACCCACTCCCACTCCCACTCCATCAATTCATCCATTCATCCATCCATCTAGAATTACTAACTTCCCCTCCTTCTCCGACACTGTAGTAACAAATCAAAACCAAAACAATCACAACAAGCACGTTGGCTTTCCTTCCGCTTCCACCCGTGCTTGTCTATCTAATACATATCACGCACATAATGCAATATAGCCCCGTACGTCTTTTTGTTTCGAAGAATGAACGAGCGAACTGGAAGCGGCCTCGACGCGGGAACCACATGCAGCCCATCAGGACATGCGATGCCATTGTGATATTTGAGCCTGCGCCCGTCTATTCAGCTTGGGATTTATCATCATCTATTGCACTTGTTTAGATAAGTTTTACTAGGGCCGGCCCCTTGTCGTTATTGTAGTAGCGTTTCGAGTCGGCGCTAAAAGCTGGGCCTCCCGTTCGACTTCGACTAATATGAATGAATTGCATTGTTGCCGAACTTACAACTTACAACTACATAGTTTGTTATTGAGGCTGTAGCACAACCCTTTTCGGGCTAGTATATATTATGGCATCTTATAAGGACTCTACAAAGATCGTGTCAGGTCTAACCAACGCCCCCGCAGCCTTCCAGCGCTACATCAATTCTGTTCTCCGCAAGTGGCTGGGTGTTTCGTGCAGTGCCTACATCGACGATGTGGATATCTATTCTAGTGGAAC
>RHLR01000754.1:0-14062 GCA_009806335.1 Davidsoniella australis
GTTTTGTTTGGAGGCGACTGGTTTTGCTTTTGTTTTTTTTTTTTTGTATTTGTTTTTTGTTGCTCTTAGTGGAGGTATGGACCACTAGTTCTTCGGGGCTAGGGGACGATGTCGTCCCGCACATACAAAGCTATTGAGCTTGTCTAGCGGAGGACTTTAAATATCTGTCCGGTAACCAATCCGGCGTCGTATAATCTTAGTGATCTAGGTAGACGATAAAATATAATCAAATCAAATCAAATCAAAATCGGACTAACCTGTGTTTGGCGTTGGAATATGCTGTTCACCCTCGATATCTGTGGCAATGGTTATATTTTGTACGCCGCAATTACCTACGAGGCCGCTAGGGATGATATCGTATCTTGAACTTGAGTACGTTAGTTATTTCATCATATAGTTTAGAGTCCTACATGACAAAAGCGTGTATTTTAACATAGACATGTAAGAACTTACGAATCATTCTTAGGAAATGTTACTTCATGCCGTCTAGGAAGCGATTCCGAATGACTTGGTGGTATTTCTGAGCCATTTGTGTGGCTTTGACGTACTGGCGATGACATTGTAGTGAGTTGACTTTGTAAAAAAAAAACTAGGCAGCTTGATCAGAATGAAGAAATGGACTATAAGATAGCAAGTAAGTAAAACAAAAGGAGCTTAAGATATCTTGGGAGGTGATGAAAGAGCATGAAGAGATCGATCTATCGGACTAACATTGAAAACTTTCAAAGGGAGCAACCTGAGTACTTATAGATTTATCAGATTCATTTTACTCTCGAAAAGAGCTATGTCTACCGCTTGTATACATATGTATACAATATACAATGTACGAAGCGAAGGTACATAAAGGATATTGTACTAGGGAAAGCTTAACGTCATCGTGGAGAGGTGTGGTAAACATACAAGACTTTTTACATCTATCAAGATGCTTGTCGATGTCGTAGTAGCATGTATGCAACAATGTTACGATATGGTCATATTGGCTTCTAGCGGCATTGCTGATTAGCTCTGACTAAGGGCAAGTGACAGCTTAGATGTACACGCCCCTCCTCGATTTCTCGAGAGGTTGACCAAGACCTTTGCGATATTTTCCAACGATTGGCTTGTGATGTATGTTGAGATATTAGGCTATTATATGATCTACCCCACGATGAATATCGTCAAGTGCATACTTATATGTATCAGCTAATAGTATATGTACATGAGCGAGATCATTTTATCGTGAACACGTTGCATGCAGCGGTCGCGCGTAGGAATGCATGATGTGTCTTGAGAAGACACCGTGACGTTCTATAATGCAATCCAACGAATTCAACGAATGCTGTCACGGCACTTGACCGAAGGACAGTTTGGGCATCTTCTGCGGCGATACATGGTAGCTGGATGGATGAGGAATATGAGGAATACAGAGCAAAAGAAAGACAGAGAGAATAGCTCAGTCATCTCTACTATGATGAGGACGAGGTGTACTGATAACACGATAATCGATTGGTAAACAGGTAAAGCTTGATAAGAGAGGATTCGGATTTCTATTATGGTGTAGAGCTGATATAAGCGAGGGAAAGAGTCCCCAGAAAATGGAAAGCTAGGCCTATCTTTAATACCTTATTGGCATAGTCCAAAGAGCTGATATGATACCGTAAATTAGGTACCCATACTACATAATAAGCAATAAGCAGATATCATCCCAGAATGTAACTCTATCCTGTGAATATACAAACAAGTGTGCAGCAGTACACGTTTTTTTTGTGCATTCAACTAGTTGATAGAATTGATCTAGGATAGTAGCCGTATGCACGTAGCTATGTTGGTGAGTTGTGCACCAATGCTACTATTACAGCTAGTTATCTCATGATATCTTGTTGTGTGTATGTATATATTGTACATATTAGAGAATGCCGACAACTATATTTATTGTTAAGTTGCAGTCTATCACTGTGATACAAGCGGATAATAGTTTTACAAATACTACATACAGCCCTGCCATTTGTCCGAGCAACTAGAACGATCAATGTGCAATTTTAAAGAGAAAGGAGCTACCTACTTATGACACTAGGCGTGTTAACCGAAAAAAAACGACAAATGTCTGTAGGAAGACAAATTTGGTGACGCAATTTACAAATGCTAATAGTTGCCGGTCTTTGATTGGAATCCCGCTCATCAGGTCTTTACAGATATAAGGCTAGCCAGCTTTTCTATGACGCTGATTACTGAGCTTTAGAAGGGACCAGACGAATCAGGGACGCCGTGGATCTAAAGAACATATATGCTATGCCATGGGGTTTTGAAGTGTCCGATGAGGGAAGTCGAATAAATAAATAAATAAAATAACAAGATAAGGGATATTTTAACTTGAACAGTGTCAAACTCGGAGGTTAATACGCTTATTCTGGCGGCTCGTCCGACTTAGGTACATCTAGCCCTCTCTATATCGTATTTTTACTTATTTACTTTTGTTCCTTTTTCTTACTTGCTTTTCCCATTGTCTTGTTTTGCTCGACAAGAACTTCTCTTTGTGATTGATCACTAATAATCGTTAATACGTGCTGCAACCGCCCATATATGATAGATATTTATGCCCAAATTCACTTGAACATATATTAATACCAAACTACGTATCATTTTCCATCTCTCATCGAAAACTATGAACAACTGTCTCATGCAACCATTAGAACGTCATCGACATTGATCAAGCATAGCAGTAATCCTCATCACCGTCATATCAGTTCCTCTTCGCGTCCTTGGAATAAAGGAGTCCAAAGAAACGTAGAACACCTATTGGGACCGTATTATCCAGACTTGCTTGCTATTGGCTTAGAAAAGATATCCTATTCAAGTCAGCTAACTTGCCATATACAACTAGCTGTAATTAGGAATTACCACTCTATCTGTTTATGCATTGGCAGGACTTCTGGCGGCTACAGCGGCTATACATAAAAATAAATGGCGATGTGAATAAAACCTCGCTTCGACTGTTCATCTGCCATTCACATATGTATACATCTTGGTGTATTCTTTATTACTGTTCTTTTTTCCCTCCCTTTCAATTCTGTCCAACAAGCACACCCTCCTATATGTCAATCTAATATTAGAACTGGAAAAGCCCAATAATGGTCATAATTTAACTGCTTAGAATCTGTTCATGATCAAAGCTACGGCCATTTATCAGCCTTCGGCAATGCTGCCCGAATGACTTCTCGTTTTTTTTTCTACTGTTACCTATCGTCACATAGTGACACTTCGCCTATTGCCTTGGGAAGCAAGTGGCCTAATGAAGTTTATCACATCGATAGGCCGTATAAACACAGCCGAGATGAATATCGCTCACAGCATTTGATTGCATAACTTCCAGAACCCCGGCAAAACCGAGAAACTAGGCAGAACCAGAAGACCTAGACAGAATAAAATAAAGAAGAAAACGTCACTCAATTAGTAGAACAGGCAAACAACCTTCTTTGTGGAACCTCGTGAAACATTGAGAGAGTCCCGGCATAGTTCTTCGTCTGAGCACAAGATTGCCAATTCATGACAGTGTGATGATGAAGATTCTTTCCTAGCAATAACTTTCATGATGAAGAGGTACGTCTAGACCAAGCCTAGATCAAGGCCCTTCCAGTTCCCAGCAGAAGATGGAGTTCCATTTCCATGGACCTCATCACCGACCTCCCTGTCTCCTCCGGCCATGATGCTGTTCTCGTTGTTGTCGCTAGTTTATCCAAAACGGCACGCTCTTCCCGGTGTACTCAGCTCCTAAACCTCCCTACCAATCATAAGACATATAAATATGATCATGATTAAAATCCATATACCACATGTAAGGCTAAAAATCAACTAAACGTAAACGCACAACTTAACATGGTTAAAGAAACTTATATGTATCTGATTATATCAAGACGTCAGCAATAGATAGGAAAAAAGGAACAGCATAAGTTTTCATCACTAGATATAAAACGCCTGTAACCGCGAGATTAACGGCCATAAGGAGATACAGTAAAATAAAGTAAGAAGGGAAACAAGAGAGAGAGAAAAAAGGTGTGTGAGATGGATAGAAAATAAAAGAAACCAAAAGAAACGTAACACATCAATAATATACCAGATATACAACAATAACTTCCAGCGCCATGGCAGAAAAAGAAAAAAAAATCATACTCCTTCTAAAATCTGCCATTGTCAACAATAGGAAGTAAAAAGAAAAGAATATAGCTAGTTTTGGCATGGTTGGCTTTTCCGTATTAAATCGAATAATGCCTAACCGAAGGAAAAAGAAAGAAAGAAAACAGAAGCCCCAAAAAGAACACAATACCAAAAAATAAACGAAAAAGGGGGGGGATATCCACGAGAACACTAGAAAAAAGAAATAACAAGAAAAAGAAATATGAGAGAACATAAAAAGAAAAGAAATTATCCAAAGCCTGCTATACAAGATAGGCACGCCAGAAACTAAGAAATCATTTCATTTATCTTACGTCTTAGGCCACAAGAGCAAGACTGAGAGATACAGCCATGTGATTAGAGAGATAGACCAATGATGATGAAATATTAGGTCATGCGTAGGTAAATAACACA
Organism: Davidsoniella australis; assembly: GCA_009806335.1. Lineage (NCBI taxonomy): Eukaryota > Fungi > Ascomycota > Sordariomycetes > Microascales > Ceratocystidaceae > Davidsoniella > Davidsoniella australis. The sequence goes on from RHLR01000754.1 coordinate 4,564, forward strand.
TTCAGCAGCTCTTCATTGATCTTTTTTCTGTAATCGCCCACGCAAAGTTCCAAGTAGCTGAGTACCTTGACTTCGCAAAGATCGTGCGCCGCGGCTGACTACCGACGATGAGCGGGATATAGAACGGCCGTTCATCTCTTCACCAAGCGCTGATCGTCGGTCCAAATACCTATTATCAACTTCAAGGAGAGAGAGTGTTGATCCTCTTACCACTGTCGGTACTGCTAGTGTTGCACCCATCGAAGGCTCAATCACATCGCGGCTCCGACGGCCATGTCTAACTGAGCCTTCGCTTTCAGACCGCATTTGGCTATTGGCCTTGACCGATGCCATGTACGGATGGAAGCTGCCGCGGTTTGCAATATGGGCCTTGAGCCTGTGCATCCGGGTGTTCTGCTGCCCTGTGATATTGTCGTCAATGCTATGGCCATGATGTCTTGCCATATATTTCTGCTGCAGGTGCGATCCAAAAAAGAGACTGAATCGCGAGGCCTACTCGCTGAAAATTGTCTCGCTGTTTTCGACAACGAACTGTACAGCAATGTTTTTGGCGTGCATATCCGTCATCTCACGCTCAATGCTGGTATCGCGCATGATGGTTGGTGCAAAGACGACAGCCAAGTTCTTGGGTGACATCTGTATATCGTGTTAGCTATTGTTTGATATCATGGGTATGATGATTCGACAACGGAATCCGCATTATGGGCTACTGTGGGACATACCAAGTTTTCGGGTTCTCTCTTAGCAACACGGCTCAGGTGGAACATGAGGAACTCTAGTGTGTCCTGATGGCGCTGAGGCATGGTGTGGAAAGTCCGACTCAAGTGAGAACAGCGTTCAGCCATGTCGGATATAGCTATTAGAAAATATAGGGTTAGTAACTATTATCTCAAGGTATTACCCAAAGCTCGTATAAAACTCACCATTTGACTCTAGAACACGATCGTATATTTCAAATGTTAGAAGAGGAGTGGGAAGCTTGCGGAAGTACTGCTTGAGAACACTGGTTACAGCCGTAATATCGATGATGGGGTCAGAGATGTCGTAATTCTCATCCTTGTCAAAGCCGTCTTGCAGCATTTTGACCTGAGAGTTACCGCCAGTCTTGCGGTAGATACCCTCGACATCCATGCCACGAAGCTCGACTTCTTCAATACAACGTGTGACAACACAGGGGATTTGTCGTTTCTCGAAGTCAGCACGCTCGGTAAGATCTGAGCCGAAGAGAACGTTGGGGGCTTCAGCAACAGCAGGGGTTGACATGTTGCCTGACATGGACTTTGCAAGCTGGAGGTTTGTCGGGTAGCCCCCAGGACCACCAGGCTGTCCGCTCTTCTTGAAAAAGCCAAAGCCAGGGCGTTGCTGGTCGAGGTGGATGTCTTTGCGCCCATTGGGATTGATGACAGTTGGTGGGGCATCAATTTGTGCAACGGTCATGTTGTACGGTAGTCCAATGTTGTCGCCCATCATGTTGCCAGCTGCCGCACGCTCCTTGTCGTTCTGGAAGGCAGCAGCAGCCTTTGATACACCCTTGCCCACGTTCTGAGCAAGCGTCTTGGATCCCTTCTTCCAGTTGAACTTCTTGACCTGGCCCTTGCGAATATTGACAACCATAGGTCCAGACTCAACGATAGGCTCTTCGTGATCGCCACCAAGTAAGGTGGTTCCAGTGGTGATGCTAGACCCATCGCCCAGATACTTGGGGACACCATAGATGCCAAGACTGTTTGGTGATTTAGGATCAGCGTTGATATGTGACTTGAATCTCTCCTGGATTTGGTGTGTCAAGTCGTTGTTCATGTCGGCTAGCTGGGCATTCTTCGACGACAACTGCTCGAACTCCATCAATGAACGATCGCGGTCTGATACAGCTTGCTCTCTTTCCTCTAGCAGTAGAGATCTTTCAGCATGAAGCTTCTTGATTTGGTCTGCCATTGAGCGCTTGACCTGGTCGAGACGATCGACGAACTCCTTGATGGCATAGTCCTCTAGTTCGCGGGTGTCGATAGGCTTGTTGGTTTGTTTGGCCCGCTCGGCATAACCAGCCAAGACTTCGATTTGGCGAATCATCAGCTCGGTCTGTGTGTCAAGCTCGGAAATAGTCTTTCGCTTCTCCATTAGCTTTTGGGTTAGAGTTTGAAGGTTCTTCTCAGTGTTGGCTTGGCGCTCGAGCTCGGCAACGCGGAGTTCAGACGACCGCAGTTGACGTTTTAGCAGCGCAATATCTTCATTTGGCGTAATAACGGCGGACATGGGGCTGTGGATATCGCGGGAGAGGCTATGGTTGTGACCGTTCGATTCCTTCGTAGGGGTCTTCGGCCAATGAGGCGAGCCTGAGGCGCCGCGGGTAGTTTCGCTAATACTACGGGTGTGGCCCGGGCGGGAGCTTGTGACGGTACTGGATTCGGTGCTATTGGTGCGGCCATGGCGAACCGCATTGGAGACTCTACGCAGGATCGACGAAGAGCCCTCGTCGGTGCCCAGGATGCGGGCCATATCTTCATCTAAGGTAAATTCAGCGCCGCTGCTCCATCTAGGAAGCTTGGGCGAGGTGGTAATACCGTTACTGCCCTGAGTTTGACCACTGCGCGAAGCTCCACCTGGAGCAGGAGGAGCCGGCTGTGGGTTTGATGTTGTGACACCGGCTGGGAGGGCCGATGAAGATAGTTCGCGGGGAGCTGCTTGGACGGGAGGAGCCGGAGCCGGACGTGGCTGGGTATACGTATTAGTGAGCTTCGTGTTTGTCGAGGTCGAAGTAGTATCATCATATACCGGCCGTTGAGGAGCAGTGTCGGATGAAGTACGGCTGATAGGAGCTGGCTTGTCTACAAGGAATGTTAGCGTATTCAGGGGGGGGGGGGAGATAGGTGGTACGAGATGATGGTATATGGGTGTTACGGTGTTCCGTGTATTGTTATTAGTGAACTCTTTGTGGGTTTGGGTTTTAGGGAGAAAATGCCAGCCAGGGAGAAATATAATAACAGACAGGGCAGAAATAACGATAGGAATAAGCTTGGAATGGAATGCTCTTGGCAAAAACTTTGAGTAGCCAATAAATACAATATATGACGTAGTGTCCTCTATTGAGGGCTCCTCTATTGAGGGCTCCTCTATTGAGGGCTCCTCTATTGAGAATTAACTTACTAGGAAGTTGACGGACAGTAGACGAGCTCGACCCGACTTCTTTCCGGGGAATAGCCTTGGGAATGGGATCGGTTCGCATACTGTCATCTTGTGAGATGCGCGGAGTACCATTGGCATTAGAGGTATAATTTGACGTTTTTGATGAGGAGCTACTGCTCTTAGTCAGGCCACCAAATCCAGCATCGGCATGCTGTTCTGGGGAAGAAGGCTTTTTCTTCGGTGCGTCCTGAAGCTTGAAGTCATCGGTAGCAGAGCGCGACGGACTCGAGTTTGCCTCGTCATAGGGGTTGTGGCCGGCTCTAGATAGCTTGCGAGGAGGAGCAGCTCCTGTGTTCCGCGAGTTGTTTTCAGTCTGCCGAGATTGTAGCGAAGATGACTCAGATGTCGCAGATGGCAAGCGACCTTTCTCTTGGAAGAAGATGTGAGGCGTCGTAGTAGCCGCAGGGCGCGGCGGAGGGGCGGCAGCAACAGGCGGTGCATTAGCAGAGCTATCCAAGGCCATGGGAGTGAAGAAGCTATCGAGATCGACGGTGCCGTCGGCCATGGTAGACACACGGGTGCTGCCTCGGTAGGTAGTCGAGGGGAGGAGGATATCGTTCTTCTGGCCATTGGGTGACTCGGTGTTTCTGTCGGGTGTCTCATTGACATTGGTATAGTGTTGACGCGGCCGAGGTGACAGTTCAGTGGTAGGGTCGGCGTCATGGTCGTGCCTATGATCATGTCGGTGCTCCATTGTAGGCGGCAGGGCAGGAAGCGACTTTTCGACGACCGTGGACGCATTTGCATTTTCTTTTTCTCGTGCTTTTGCAGCCTGAGTGGCCTTGGCCTTCTTTTTTCTTCGAGCCATGAGCGACTCATGACAGCTCATACAAAAGATACCCGTAGATGTTCTGGCATAACGTAGATTTTCAATCTTGCGCTTGCAGTTGCGGCAGCGGAAACAGGTTGCGCAAAAGGCCTGATCGCCGGTCAGGATGGCCAAGTCCTCGATTTTGTTACCGCAAGCGCTGCAGCTATAAGTGCAGTTGTTGCAGATGAGAGAGCCATCGCCGAGTAAGAGTAGGTTCGCATCGGAGTCGAGAAGGGTGTCGCAAGTATTGCAGCGAAAGCAATTCAAATGCCACCGGTAACCCGCTGTAAGAGAGACATTCCAAGTTAGCTTTCAGACTTTAGGGGGGGGGAGGGGGGGTCGAAGAGGTATCCCCGCATTATTTAGCACCATAACTTCCAAGACAACAGGAGAATGCATACCAAGTTCAAAAGCTTTTCCTTCCTCGAGAATCTACGAATACGGCATGAGTTAGCATCAGAACACAGATAACAATGTGGTGAAATGGCTTTAGACTAACCTCTCCGCAACGCTTGCAGGGGAAGATCTCGTCCTGGTCCAGCGAGCTCTCTAGGTACTCATCCACAACGGTAGCGGCCATGGTGGTGATTGCTAGTCTTGTAAAAAGCGGTTGGCCTATGTAGAAAAGCCTAGTCCGGCTGCGATAAAGAAAGGCAGGGAGAACAAGACACGGTCACTTCACGAGACCAAGATGAGGCCGGTCGGATAGAAGGAGGGTATCGATAGACGGGCGTTCGGGTCGAGATGACGACAATGTATCGCGCGGCTGACGGGCAGAGAGAAGGAGAAAAACTAAACTCTAGTAGCAGATATGGCGAGAAGTCGGGTAGTAGAGGGGTTCAGAAGCAAAGGCTGAATAAGCCAGCACAGAAATCAAAAGGGCAATTGGTGGATTGCAACGAAGAGAAAAGAGAATGATGCATAAGACGAAACGCCCTGCGTAACGGCTATGTGACCTCGAAGCCGGCGTGGTTAATTGCAAATCGAGGGATGCCGTCCGGTATTTCGATCTCGAGGCTGAAGGGCAGCCAGCGGCAATGTTGGGGGATTCGTAGGTTGGAGGGTTGGAGGGTTGGAGGTTTAGGTGGTAGAAGTCGGGAAAGCTTCGTCGAAAGAGAGGAGTCAGCCAACTACACTCTATAAGAAACAGCACGAATTGTTTGCAGTGGCCAAAAAATGCCAAAGATGCAGCGGAGGAAAAGAAAGCACGGGGCCCAGGCTAAAGTGAAGGTTCTAGCAGTGCTTTTCTTCAGGGTGTCGTATCCATAGACTCAATAGGCTCAATAGCTGCTTAACGTCTGTTCATCAGCAACCCTGAGGGCGATTACAGGCTAGACAAAAGAATGGATTGCCGATCCCTCAATTCAATTGTTGGCTACTAGCACATAGTCAGCTAGATCAAATCAAGGCTGGTTAGTTAGTGGGATTGAAGGTACATAGTTTAGTGGCAGTGGGCAGTGGCATAATGCTGCTAGCAGGCGATTGTGTCATGGGCAAGCATTGGGCAGGCCACTACGACGCCATCCTGGTTCTACACACAGGCATGCGAGAAACAGAAACCGCCTGTCCTTGGTCTCTTTTTGGCGGCGATACAACGATAGACGAAGCTGTGTAGGGGCTTTGGATGGATAAGTGTACAGGCAGTGTTTGGTGGGAGCGGTGAAACGACGACTCATAGTATATGTATGTATCATTTGCAGTATGAGCCTTCATAGCATAACAGCAAGCGAAGCAAAGCCCATGATAAGAAAACAAACACAACAAAAGGGCAAGCACCGTCAAAGCAAAATAGAGCAAGACAGAAAAAGAAACATGTATAACCGGGGGGCGGATTGGCAGGACCCGATTCGTAAACTCGGGAACAGTGATGAAAGAAACAAGAAACATACACAGTTACCTTTTTTATTTTTTTTGGTGATTCTTCCGCACGGCTACTCAATGTTTCCACGACGATCACAGCCTGGCGGACCAGCAAAATGTTTGCAAAATGTTTAGCAAAATGTGTTTTAGCAGACTCTGCTTTCAGCCAGGAAAATCAAACAAAGAAAAGGCTAATGAGTACAAGAAAAAAACCAAATCTGGAAGGGGCGACGATTCTGTTCAAGTGCCCTTTTAGGTTCTATCCCGTCTTGTTGTATCTATCTTGTGCTTCTCCCCCAAATTGAAGCCGCCCGGTCAGGGCAACTGCTCTTTTTTGCCAGTCTTGTCTCCGAGGCACGCAACTACCTAATCCGTAGTGGAGGAACCCGTGCAACCATAAGCCAGACGACGTGCCTTCAGTTAATTTACAAGTACTGCTAAAAGCTTCATATACAATTTTACAGCCTTACTCGCGCATTTTCTTGCTGCCAATTAAGATTTAGAGGGGCAGAAACCAAGGACGCTTGTTGTACTGTTGTAGCACCTACCCGGCAACATTGCAACACTAGAGTGTGATTCTAGCAGTGCCAACAATTTCCCGGTTGATGGGTTGGGTATCTGGCTGTCTTTTTGTTCTTTTCTTTCATCTTCTGCTGTGCTAAGCTCCTTAGCGAGGAATGCTATTGCCCTTTATACGCCGGGCTCGCCTATGACTATGAATGATTCTATGCAGCCTTCTCTCTTCATCATCGTATCCTCAAAGGGATAGAACCTATGAGCCGTGCACGTAATCCGTATGTCTCTCAATTGTTTCCTCCCCTCCCCCTCCAATTCATTTTCTAATTATTATTTCTCCATCTTGAATATTAACACTGTTCATATATAATATGTAGCTTAGCTTGGCCTTCAGGTTACCCTGTTACAGTGCGCGTAACCTACGGGAAAGATCGACAAGCCAGGCCCGCATCGCATCGTGCAGTAGTAGCAAGTCAAGAAAATTCCGGCCACTTATTTATTTATTCATACAAACAAACAACCCACTAGCGACTAATTCAAGCTAAGCCCATTACATCATGTCATCGTTTCCTTAACTAACACTCAAATATGCCAGACAACTTTCACATCTCCAGAGTAGCTTCAGTCAACCCTTGCAATATGATTGGGAGCTTGGATCACAGACGGACCGCCCACATAAACCGCCCACTGGATCATGCCAAGATAAAGACAAAATCTACTGAAGGCTCGTCAAGGACTACAGAATGGCTCATCCGCACCCGTACCCCGAACAAATACAGAACAAGAAGAGCAGTTTTGGGATTTCACAGTCTTTATTTAGCCTTTAACGCTAAGCTTTCCTCGCTAAAGGCATCGACAAAGTTACAATTATTGTAGACGCAATATCGTTGTATATGAACACAGGATACTTTTGATCCATTCATCAACAGTTAGTTGTGAATGAAGAAACCCGACAAAAATCTAGATGCACCCATTTGTAGCCAAACGCCTGTATATGTACTCTCCTAGTAACGATAAAAGCAAAACCATCAGGCCTGATCCCAGCTCCAGCCACCGCCAACAACAGCCTCTTTATTAGCCATTGCAGTACGACAGAGATCCGCCAGCGGGTCCTCTGTTCCATACGATATATGTAAAAAATTATCATGTATGTACGTCAGTTCCTATACGTCCGCTACATTTCCTCTGTATCCCCCTCCTCTTCCTCTTAATTCAGACTACTTTTTTTTTTTTTTAGTCCTGCCTGTCTGGCAGGAGAATCCATCCATAATTCTCTTCCATGCAGGCTCACCGCCCTTGAACATGAACCCAGCATAACAAAAGCTAGTAAGGACTATAACTTCATAAACGCCCCCCTAGAAATATTCCATTCAATGAACTATGTAGTTATAAGAGCCTAATACCCGCTCAAGGCTAGGTAGTCATTCCCAAGCTATCGCTTGTCTATCTAGATTTTATCCAGTTCTACATTCCATCCATCGATCCCCCCCCCCGTCTTCAGAACCGAAGCATTGTAGTTAAACCCAATCTTGACTTTCTATGGACCTTTACTTTGTACTAGTTAATTCAGTCTCTAACTTCACCATATTCTGCTCCTATTGACAACACAGTAATCTGTATTACTAGGTTACATGTACTGTGTACGCTTACACGCACACAATACTTTCAAATCCAGTTCAGCCAGTCAACCAGAAGCCATTCACTTGATAAACAGATCAAAACCTCCAGAAAATCTTGGGCCCCATGCCCCATCTGAAACACTATCCCACCCTCATTGGCAGATTTCCTGATCGGGAGGGGAGAAGCAAATTTCTGTGAAAAAAAAGCGTCAAGTCAGGCATTTGTATATGTAGCTCGGTTAAAATATCCGTACTAGAGTATCCATTTCTTTCAATGCTGCTTTTACCTTTGAATAATAGACAAGCATATCAGTAAAACTAACAATTACCCATTACTTGGCTTGCATGAGGCATCATTATTCAATGTTATTATACACGTCTCAACCTTTCATTTCAATGCAACTTGATACCACTTCTACCCTCCTCCTAGTCTTACATGCATGCAGCCCCTGAGATTATTTTGTCCATTTTCCTAATCAAGAATTACTATGAATTTGTATATTCCACTACCCTCTAAAAACAGACAAAGGAAGCAGTTGTACACCCTCTTCTGCCCACTTACATGTAGCTCCCGCCTTGTCCACTCTAGCGTATAGTCTGTGTGTCTATTAGATTCTACACAAGTAACCTCCCCCTCTGTGCATAAGTAACCCTGTAAGAGGTGTTCGTCGTATGTCATAAGTACATACATACAGATATATTTGTATATACTACTATGGATGTTAGTTGTGACATGCTTTTGGACCAAGTGTTCTTCCCTCCACTAGTACCTCTATTCTACCCCATCCTACTTACATATGCTCATATATACATAGTAGTATGTATGTACGTTTGTAACTGCCCTAAATTGCTTATCTACATTTACTAAGTTGGAATTTCTATTATCATTATTATTCGAAAGTTGTGTCAAATAATACCCTTAGCATGGTGTTAGCATTTCTACGCAACATATATGACTATATTCTGTATCATTTCATAATGGTAGTAGTTGAATGATGGGACAACAGAGATATTCTAGCGTCCCTCTTAATAAAGATTGACAACTTCTACTACATATTGACTAAGATGTCGTATTTCAAGCCATTCGCCGCCTCATCATCCAGGAAATCATACATAACTAATGGCATGTTTTTTTTCATCTCTTGATCAACGAAATAGAGCAACACAGGCTACGGTACTACTTTCTTTGTTACTCACTAGACATATACTACATATTATCATCTTTATTTTCTTTCGTCACTTAATCATAACTATCTCAGAAAGAAACAAAGAAAACAACGACAAACAACTCTTTTAAAATCAAGTTTAACCCACCGAATAATAACTACAGATTTATCTTGCATGCTGATCATTGTTGCTCATTTGATGCTAATTTTAAATTTTTTGTTTGATTTGATTTGATTATATTTATCGTCTACCTGAATCACTAAGATTATACGACGCCGGATTGGATACCGGACAGATATTTAAAGTCCTCCGCTAGATAAACTCAATAGCTTCTGTATGTTCG
>RHLR01000755.1:0-14031 GCA_009806335.1 Davidsoniella australis
GCTAGGGGACGATGTCGTCCCGCACATACAAAGCTATTGAGTTTGTCGAGCGGAGGACTTTAAATATCTGTCCGGTATCCAATCCGGCGTCGTATAATCTTAGTGATTCAGGTAGACGATAAATATCATCAAATCAAATCGAGTCCTGTCTCCTCAAGATGGGATGGATCTGACAGAACGTATTCATGGTGTGTGGATGTTCTGGAGCCGTTGTGCATGGCGGGCTCTTGGATCAAAACTATGTCCACTTTGTGTCTCGTCGCTATTTCCAAAATTACTTTCTGTGCTTGTGGTTTCCGTTGTACGTTGGCTTGTATGATTCTTAGTCCGGTGTGTGTGTCTGTGGTGGAGGAGGCATGGCTCTCCATTAAATTCTGTATGAAGTTGCAGTTGTCCACGGAGTGTTGTCCATTGAAGAGGATGCACTTTATGGTGCACTCAGGTGTTGTCTGTATGCTGTTTGCAGGGCTTAGCCTGCTCGTAGAAGTCCGTGGTGTGCGACTTGTCGCAGCACTTCGCGCATCAATAGCGAAGCTGCATTGCTCTATCCGGTGCACTCTCCAGCAGCACGTGCATCTGGGCGGGGCGGCTTCTGTATTGATCGTCGGACGGCCTTGCCTTGGCCGAGGATGGTGATTGTAGGGGAGTCCTCTCCGGATCCTTGATCGCAACTCTGAGTAGTCCTAGCATCATTGGGTCATTGGGGGTACTTTCTCCACATCATGGCCTTGAGTTCTCCTCCGAAAGCTTTCTGCACGTCGACTTTGACATCATCCAGTGTCACCGCGCGTGCGCAGGCACGGTCTGTATCTAGGGTGAATATGGCCCTGGGGATGAGGGATTCTTGTGTAATCGGTTTAACATTTTCGTCCAGCAGGATCGCAAAACTTGTTGCTGTAGTGCTGGCTTGAGTAATGAACTCTTTTCCAGAGAAAAGCTCTAGATTGAGTTTGTCACAAACAATGACCGGGTTGACATTCTTCCATTTGGAGCTACCGAAAAGATGGACTAGTAGTAAGTTCGATGGCGGGGTTAGTCTACCTCTTCTGGGCTGAGTTCTTCGTATGTCTATGGTTTGGCCGGGAGTCGATCGATCCCGATGCAGCTATGCCTGCCCAGCCTTTGGGCTTCTCTGGTGACGTCTTGTCGGTCTTGTCGGCCGGTGGTTGTCCTAGTGTGTGACGCGTCTCGGTCTTCTTAGGCTGTTTATCCTTCTTAGGCTGTTTATCCTTCTTGAGGTCGGCCTGGCCTTCCTATACGGTCGTGTTGGGCGGGCTTTGTGCCGGAGTATGTCTTGGAAATCTTTGGAAATGTCTGTGATGTGGGATTTGACCATGGGGTTCTTGACCTCTTCCTCGATGTCCCTAAATACTGCGTCTAGTCTCTTTGTAAGCTATTAATGACGAGATACAGATTGTTATAACGCTATCTATGGTATAGCATTTTTCTCGGCGATGTTTTTACGCGAGTGGCTTCGTGAGTCAGAGTCTCAGTATCACTACAGCATTCTCTAGTCATGAGCATGGAGTAGACCAGTGTTTTCACTACTAAAACTAAGAGCTATATATGCAGTCAATAGGCTTTAATATAGAATAGCTCCATACTTGATATAGGCATAGAAGTGGTGATTTATAAATGAATTAATTGAAGTAGACTAGGCCTAGAGTATTAAAACAGTCCACCCAGAAGACTCTGGGCATTGATGTAGTCCTGTCGAGCTACATGGTTAAATCGAGCCTCTTGCTGAGCCTTTGACAAAGGCTCTTCGCCTTCATCCTCTATAAGCCTCCTCCTCTTGTTAGATGGAATGACACTCTCTGCTGGATATATATTGGCTTTGTCAAAGTCAATTACATTGATATCTCCATTAACCCCTTGTAACACATTTGGCCACCTGACATCGCCATGAACCACCCCTAGACTATGCATCTTTTCCAGAAGAGAGATGACTGCACTGATGATGCGTGCTCTAGACTGCTCTGTGCCTGAGTTTGACTTGACTTCTGTGCCACCATAAGATAAAAACATAAAGTAGATGATTTGTACATCAAACCAGTAATAGTATGTTTGATCTAGTGCCTCAAGGCCAACAGAGCCAAGACAGACTGCAACTTCATGACCTTGTAGTGGTTTTAGTATATCGCAGACAGTCAATTTGTTCTGTATATCGACAATACACCCTCCAGTAACACCCTTTGCAACAAAGGTATAGCCAAATTGTAATAGTGTTATCCGAAATAGAGTGCCATAGCCACCCTCCTTTCCCAAAACCTTAACACCTTTTTCCAAGCTCTTAGAGAGCTGTTGGCGTAGCAGATCCATGAACTGTTGATGTGTAACGGGGTGTTCAGTCTTGCTTTGCATCATGTTGCAGTGCAATGCCACATTGGGGCAACCGCTGTCCAGATTGCTACCATTCATCAGTGATAACAGATACGATGGTGCGCAGTATTCTCTTTGAATATTGGCCTCGTTGTTGCCATCAGCAGGTGATTGGTGATGATGAGCTAGCAGTAGTAGGGCCATGATCCTGAGAAGGACCACCTGTATTGCCTTCTCCGCTAGCACCGAGATAACCACCGTTACCAGTACTGTTACCACCATCACCACCACCGAATCCTGCTCCCTCTCCAGGCCCATCGTGTTTGCTGCCACGTGACTGAAGCACACGGTCTGACTCATCAATCTGAGCTTTCTACTGTTGTAATGCTATTCTTTGCCAATTAGGGTATCGTAGAGCACGTGTGTACTCTGGCTTGGGGCCTCCTTCCTTCTTGGCACTGGTAATTTCTATTAGAAGTGTATCATAATAAACTTCCCATTTTTATGCCCCATTTTGATATTCGATAGCATGAATATACTAAGTTATAACTTTGATGCTCTGATACTTCAATCACAGTCCAATAGTTTTAATAGTCATGCTTCTATAGAGCGGAGTCATTCAATTAGCTCATCATCTAAGTAAGCAATATAGTAAATCAACCATATGTAAGTTTCACTTGCGATTTCAACTACTGGTTAATGAGTATCAAAAATAGACCGTGACCCTTTCGAAGATCTCGCACTGAAGAACCTATTAGTCATCGGGCCCGTCTTAACCATCTTCGAAATGAACTTGTTTGGTCGTCATTCACCCAGTCGAATACGATGAAGGTAATCGATCTACTAGATTTCTACGTACCTCCAGGTTCAGAGTGTAAAGTATATTCACTTTCTCTTGGAGTTTGTGGAGTGTTTTGGCTCATTATTCTCATTATGACCCTCAAATCTATCAATGTGTACACTTTCATTGTCTTATGTCTTTTTTTTAGTTCGGTCTGAATATTCCCTCCGGACCTTCGACATGTTTTTTTCTTCTGCTTTCCATCACAAAATCCTAGTCTCATTACTTGTTCTCCTTTGTGAATATCTTTCCTACCACTTGAAGAGTCTCGGTCTTTGTTATCCTTCGGTGTTTCCGGGGCGTGACGGTCTGGCCTGTTTCTTCTTAGTTTCGATACTTAACATTCTATCATGGAGTTCTAAGGATGAGTCTGTTGTTATAATACGGTTATATTATTCCTAATTAAGCTAGAATGGTTAGATCTCGCTGCACAGCAGAAAAAAGACACTAGTAGGTATGTAAGACACAAATGAGGCTATAAGGTCAGAAGAGGTTATTTTCTGAAAAGCTCTAAGCCATGTTACCAGTGTGTGTTATACCGCAATTTCAAGCTCCTAGAAGAAAGACATAGTTTCAGCATACAAAGGATGTTGACGTACTACGTACAGATATAGCAGGTATTGAGGCATAAGGGTGGGATGCTATAGGATAGAATAGAGAGGTAGAATATGAAACGTAAATAACTGACTAGATAATTCAATAAATGGAACTGATTGACTTGTTATGGTAAAAAAGCAAATCATAAAATATACTATAACTAGTTAGGCCTCATCTTCTAGATTTATTCTATTCCACCAAAAGCTTGCTACATAAGCGGCGAGTGATAGCATTACTTCAAGACCACCACGCACTATAACTGCTGTATGTATGTATGTACTGTAAACTTGTGGCTTATCATTAGCATCTGCTGGACATTGAATAGTTGATATGTAACTAGTCCAGATAATTTGTTCTCTTTTTTTTTACCGCCGTATCCTTGTATAACTTGAACAATGGTCTAGTTGCCCCTGTATCGTGCATACCAAGTATCATGCGCAACGCTCCTAGTAGCCCAACCCAGCATGACATCATTCTACAGCTCGCAGCCTATCTTGCAATGATACAGAATATAGGTACATACATACGTATATGTAGTTACATAGAACTTATTGTATCTATACATGTAACAGCTTGTATTGTGCATTGCGAAAATAAAATGATTTGTATGTACATATGTATATGTAGGTACATACTATCACCGGCTGTCAAACCATGCTAATGAATGTAGTCTTGTGAGTACTCCAAGATGATATACACAAACCAGTTATAAGTTATACATACTATGTGTACTTTTGTAGATATAGCTTCACCTCATTCTCATTCTCACTTATATATTTCTCTTACACCATGAAGTAGTTTCTTATGTATCTTACTCTAAATTATTTTTCGTATTTATTGTTCACCTTTTCGGTATTATGTACTTCTTAGTGCATAATCAAGGATAAATCCCGTTTTCGGATTTTTGGTAGAGGTGAGTAAGACGAATATTAGATCTCTCTTCGATAGGGCTCTTGTATCTAGTTTTGTTGCGCTAGAGTTTGTGGTATGTACCCTAACCCTAGTGCTTACATAGATAATTCGAAATGGACTATCTAAGAGAGCGACAGCATCCTCATCTTTCAAGGCACGCATTATATCATGCCACGACAAAAAGGATTTGTAGCAAGACAGCTAGAAATGATAAGGACGACATCAAGGAAGCCTAGCGACCATAAGCGAGACGCGAGACCATTGTCTCCAAAATGCTCGAGAATATACAGATAGAACCATAGAAATATATAGCTATGGATATGGCCACTTGAAGCGGATAGAACAGATAGAAATAGCACCAGACCCGACAAAATAGGGCCTGTAATTAGTGGCTTTGTTAGTTAGATCAAGTATGTAGTTTACTTTCCTCGACGCTACCACGTTTCTAGCCTCACAATTCAATTTAGGAAGCCACCTCGTTAGATTGTAGAATAGAATAGACAGATCCCACTGTTTACATTTTCGAGTTTCTTTTCTTCTTTCCCCAATCCGAAATTTAATTGTCCCGCGGGTCTCTTTTTCTTGAATCCTACGTCCGTTTTCTCCGTTTATCTTGGTTCTTCGTCAAGTCGAGGGGCCTTACGGTATTTAATCTTTGTTTTCTTTTTTCGCCTACTTCGTTTTATTAGTTACCAGACTCATCGACTGATATCTGGTGGGCCCACTTAGGTGCTACTATAAGTGCAATTGAATCACTGTCAGGGAGCCTTTGGGGGGCTTGAGAGCTGCGACCTGCCCTAGCTAGACAAGCCAGATAGAGATTGATACTCTCTGAAGCAGTCCACCAATCTTGCTGACCTTTCTATATTTCTAAGTGGGTGACCGCTCATTCGATTTGTCCACCTAGTTCGTCCAATCGCCAATCCGATATCACAGTCTTAAACTGGCCTAGCTTACCCCGGCTTGATAGCCTAGCTGCATAGAAGCGTTCTTATCTGCTCCAGCTTAGTTCAATTCTCGGTGGCTCTATACGCTGGATGTCTGGCTTTCATGATCTTCGAGCCCAACCAGCTGACTGATCTAACAGCTAACAGCGTTGCAGCCAGTCAGCCAACCAAATCCACATACCTGTATACCTCACATAGCTACACTACCTAAACAAGCTGCTCTGCGCTGTACCGCGCTGCGAGCTGTCTCTGTCTTTGTTGGAGCGGCTCTGACCAACTAAAGGCTCTAAGTGGTAGTATGAGAAGAGGGGCGGCCTAGAAAGCTAGAGCCAGCCATATCCATACCCATACGACTACCACCTCATAAAAAGTAGCCCATCGATCTCCCAAGTTCTTCCCCGCGCTCAAGAGGCCGGCCTCAACTTTATTCCCTGTCCAATTTTTTTTTTTTCGTATACGTTTTTACCCACCATCTGTCTGTTCGACTATCACCTTGACTCTACTTACTCTACCATCTACTCTATCTACCAATTCGCCCTTGTTACCGCCTCCATACCGATCTCCTTATAAGCTGTAACTACTTGGGTCTTGCACAACCGCATTATATTTTACCGAATTTTCCGACCTGGGGTGACGTCGACTTAGACTATCGCGCTAGGCCGCTAGACTAGCCTTTGCGCCTCTAGTCCAGCCTCCCACAGCAATAAAAAGACAATGGAGGGCGAAAGACGGACCCTCCGTGGCCGCCTGGGAAATGTGCCGCTGTCTATTTCTACCCCGTCAGTTGCCACCGGCCTAGGCCCCGAACGCAGCGGCCGCCAGAGCCCTATGCAGGGCTATCCAGATTGGACCAACTCTCCTCGCGAACTTGCGACCCGGCCCCGACACGATCCCGGGAACAATAGCCCGTCCACATATAATAGAAGGTCAATGCCGGCTGGCACACCGATCACACCAACATCTGCAGGCCCAATGAACGACTACTTCGATATCCGCCCAAGCCCTGCCGTGTACTCGGCCCATAGCAACAGCGATCGAGAACGAGACCGAGATCGCGATAGATATATGCAAAGCCCACGCGGCCCGCCACCTTTATCTTCTTCTGCTTTTGCAGCCATGGATCGAGAGTCCAACCGCCACTCTTGGGACTCGAGCCAAGGTTTTCCGCCACTCTCTTCAAGGCGGGCTAGCTTCTTACAGCATGATGGAGGCCCTGTAGAGCGCACGAGACGCCCAAGTCTATTACAGAATGAAGTACGCTCTTTCCAGGATCACCAACCACGGCGCCCTAGTAATGCCCAACAAGATCCCCCCAGCGACCGCCTTCGCAGAGGTAGCTTCATAAGTGGTGCTGAAGGCATGCCATTGCCAGATCGTGCTCGCCGCCCCAGCTTTGCCCCTCAAACTAGTGATGGAGTGCTAGAACGGTCTCGCCGTGCGAGTATCATCCAGCAACAGCAGCTCTTCCAGCAGCAGCAAAGCCTAGCGCAGTACGAGCAACCGCAATATATTGACCGAAACCAACACATGGTCCCAATCCCACGGCCTTCATCGGCTGCTGCTACAAACAGTTCATCGGGCGACCAACTTCGACTGGTGTTTATCGATCTTGACCGCGACGACAAAACACTGAAGGTCAGGATCCGCGCAAATACGACAGTTCTCCGCGCCGGCGAGATGCTTACGTCAACTCTCAACGTATCTTCCAGTGACTTCTTCCTGAAGATATTCCGGGGGTGTGTCGAACTGAACATGCACGATCGCATTAACGAAGAAGGGACCCTGTACTACCGCCTGATTGGTCCAGGTAGATGCGATTCCATCGATGCTGAACGGCCCGTGGTTTTTTTCGAAGGCCCGGGAACACGAAGGACCAAACAACGCATGTCTGAAAACATTAAGTATCTCGAGGACAATATCGAGGCGGGATGCTCAGTCCGTGCGTTTAGAGATGATGTTGCGCGGATCCTTGGCCTTGAAGACTCAGATTGTGTCCTAGTTGAGGCTCGGAATGGCCTTCGGCCTGGCCCCATTGAAGGGGATGATTGGCGTTTGAAAGACATCGCTGCGTATTGGTTATGTTCAAAGTTCCGAATCTTCCATATCCACGATAATCATTTAATAACGGTGCGACTACGTGGTACCACGCGACGCTTTTTATTTCACCCGTCAGATTACTCAGACGATAGATTTGATGACGAGGATGCCCCCAACGAATACTATCCGACCAAAGGCATCAAGGATTTGTTCTTAGAACGTATCATCTATGGCACTCACCGTGAGCAAAGCAGTCAAATCAACGGAAGCTTGTCTCCGCGAGAGTTGCGGGTATTCAATGCAGCTGGTGGGAACCCAGGGGCGCTATATTGGGGGTCACTTGTCGATATTGAGCTACCTCTATATGTCCGCGAAGAGCTTGCGAGGCAAGAGTGTTGGCTGTTCGGACCGGCTATTATTTGCCAGGTATGCGTTGAGAGTCGTTTTGCCCATGAGTTTATCCCACTAGCGAACAACTGCGATCACGATACAGTCATGTGCACCGCGTGCTTGAACAAGTGGCTTGTAACAGAGATGAGCTCACAGATTGCGACGAACATATCTTGTCCGACCTGTCATTCCGTGCCATCGCCTTGCCATGCTCGCAAATGGGCACGGCCTAATGTCTGGGAAAAGTTCGATCATCTCCTTACAACGTCCACACTTACCAAGATCAAGAACTTTTACTGGTGTATCAATCCCGACTGTACCTCGGGTCAGATTCATATGAGCACCTGTACCGAAATGATCTGTCAAGCATGCACGTTGAGCCAATGCATATATCATGGAAAGTCATGGCACCAGGGATACTCTTGTGTCGAGTATGACGAGCGACATGGCGGTGGCCGAAGAGCTCGCGAAGATCGAGCATCAAAGGCAGTAATCCGAGAGGTTGCAAGGAAATGTCCAAAGTGCTCAAGTCCAGTAGAGCTTCGATCGGGATGTAATCACATCACTTGTAGGTAGCCCTAATCTTGGAGAGAAGATACAGCGTGTGGAAGAGGAAAAACAAGCAGGAACATATTTCAGAAAAAGACATGCTACCTTTGCACCTACACCACATCCTATATCACCATGTATTATTTGAGTGTGAGCATGAATGAAAGTTGCCATGTTGATAGTATCATTGCTCCCTCTTCATATACATTTTTGTTCACAGTCACTTTTTATCACTTGCTATAAACCTACCTTTGATCCAATGTACTAACTATTTGTGTCCCCGCTACTATAGGTTCTTGTGGTGCTCAATGGTGCTATGTTTGCGGTGCTCTATGGACTCTTGACGAAATCAGCGAAATGCTTCATTGCCGCCACGTTCCCGGATGTCAGGAGGCAGAGGCCAATCCTATGTTTCGACCACAAGACATTGTCCCTGCCCGATTTCGACATGACGGTGGCCGTAGAGCAGTTGCTGAAGATCCATTCGAGGAAGACGAGGAAGACGAGGAAGACGAGGAAGACGAGGAGGACGAGGAAGAAGACGAGGAAGAAGATGACCTGTTTCACGAAGAAGACAACAATGATGCTCGGTCTCGCTTCCAGCCAGAGTTTGGCTTTAGGCCAATGCGAAATCGAGTTGATGCTTTACCGCCTCAGGGCAGGCCAAGGAGTTGGATCGCACCAAACCGTCTTCCGCGGGCTAACGACGAGGATGGATATCAATTCGATGATGGTGCGTACGATGACCATGCCGGCGAGAACGATTATCGTCGCTGGGAACAGCAGAATGTGGCACTACAACAGCCACAGCTACAGCTGCCATCTCTAGCAAGTCGGATGCGGCCCATGTCTCAAGCAGAAGGTCATAACTACCGCTCGCGCGACCAACGAGGTGTAAACGATATCCAGATCCCTGGAGCCAGACCATCCCATGTGCTTATGCAGAATTCATGGGCAGATGAAGAAGCTGAAATGCAGGCGGCAATGGCCAGTCAGGGTCGAGCCTATCAACAACCACAGCCGCCTTCTATGGGTGAAACACAGCAGCGCCAGATTTCGAGAGCCCGGTCTCGTCGGGGCTCTGTCGCTATGTCACGGCGGAGAATGGTGCCAGACGATGAAAGATTCTAAAGAATGACTTTTAAATAGGACTACAGGATATACCCATATGTACAGGGTACGTGCTTTGTTAAGTACAAAGCCAGAGGCAGCAGTTTGCATTGAAGATAATTGTGCATATTTTCATTTGGTCTAAGGTTGGATAGACAACGCTACAGGACAGGAGTTCGGTTCTTTTGTTTGAGTTGGGCTCATATTTTTACGACTTATGCTTGATTTTTGTTATTGAGAAATATCTCTTTACTACGCCTTATGTTAGATACACTGCCAACTAAGTCAAACAACCAAAAATCATGGCAATATTCTATTCATGAAATCATAATTTATTCTAATGTAGCTCGTGTTCCCAATCGGGCGGTTCCTACTAATAGCAGTTGTAGTTACCACAAGCAAAGATTGTCTAAACTTCCATCACTAACCATCCGACTAAATCCCGTCAGGAAAGGAAGGAGCATCCACAAGAAGATGTTGCCCCATATCAAGAGTAACTATGCGGCTGTTACACACTCAACTAACAGTTAAACTAATAAACTGAATTACGATAGAACTTGTCAAGATTTCGATAGTGAGTAGTATTACATTAATCGGCGGAGTGCTGTGCTTACTAGCTAACAGCAACTGTGCAAAGGAAAAGACACAGTAGCTACGCCGCTATATCCCACTGCAACCGGATCATCGTGATTAGTTGGCGAAGAACTCGTCGTAGTTTGTGAGGGTCTGGCGGTAACGGGGCTTTCCCGTATGCACGTTGGAGACTGGGTGAAGAAGAAGTTAGTAAGAGAAGCAAAGGAAGTAACAAAACCTATTATACAAAAGTCACTTACGAGCCTTGCTGACGTTCTCGACGCTAATTGGTAGCTCTTCCACCCAAGCCTTTACGCCCTTATCAGCCGCCAATTGTAGCATTTCAATGACTTCTCTGCGTGAGCCCAGATGGCTACTGCCGATGAAGCAGCCGTTATTAAGCAGATCTTGCGGTCTAACCTTCCAACCCTCACCCTCAGGCAGACCGATGCTGACGAACTTGCAATGAGTCTTGAGCAACGCAAGATAGTCGCCCAACACGAACCCATCGGTAGCGGAGGCCGTGCTAAGGATGAAGTCGAAGCTACGCAGATGCTCAGCGTTCCAACCCTCAGTCTGGGTAGCAAGGAATCCATCAGCGCCCATAGCCTTGGCATCTTCCGCCTTGCGTGAGCTATGTGAGATGGCCCAGACCTCGGCGCCCAATGCCTTGGCGAACAGAATGCCGAAGTGGCCGATACCGCCGATTCCGACGATACCGACTTTCTTGCCAGGGCCTACGCCGTTGCGCACAAGAGGCGAGTAGGCGGTTAGTCCGCCGCAGAGCATCGGCGCCGTGCTGTTGGTGTCAAGACTGGCTGGGATTGGAAATGTGTAGTGTTCGTGCGCCCGGATGTGTGATGCGTAACCGCCTTGGGACAGCGAGCCGTCGGGATAGCGCTCACCGTAGGTGTCTATGTTCATGTGTATTGTGAGTACAATGTTGTATAAGATAGCACATGTACTTGTGCTATGCTAGACAATGAAAATATCTTACGGGTCAATTTCGGGCAGTATGTCTCATTTTCGTTCTTGCAATCGTCACAGTCAAGGCAACTGAGAATCTGGGCACCAACACCGACACGGTCACCGACCTTGACTGCTGTGACTTTAGAGCCAACCTTGGTAGCAGTGCCAATGATTTCGTGGCCGGGGACGATGGGCCATTCTTTGTTGCCCCAACCGCCACTAGCTGTGTGTACGTCAGATCCACAGATACCACAGGCTTGGATCTTGATATCGATGTCGTAGTCACCAAATGGCTTGGGTACGAACTAGATACGCGACATTATAAAGTTAGCAAGACCGAACAAGTACAGGAATACCTCAAGTAATCGTGTGTAAGAGTATAGCTAACCTCGTGGCGTTGAGGCTCTAGCCACTTCTCGGCAGAAGCAATACCAATGCCTTCAAAAGTATTAGGATAGACCATTGCGAATATGTTTAAGTGGTAGATAGATGAAGAGGAACTAGATGATATCAAGAGAAAAAGGAAAAAATGTATCTTACTAAACACGGGAACAAACGTCGCTTTATAATGTTATATCTCTATCCTTCTCTATACTACAAGTTGACCAAGTAAACCTTCACTCCATTGGATGGAGAGTCAAATCCGCATCAAATGACAAAGCATGTTACTGATACTAAATTTGCAAAATAAAATTTATTGCTTACATATGTTAAAATACTATCAAGAGCCGCAGTGAAGTTAAACCTGAACTAATAGCTCGGCTAGTACATACAGAAAACGACAGGATTCTAACTACTTGATGGAAACAAGCACAATGGCGTATGAAGTGGAGTCGAATTCATAATGATTTCCCGGATATTTTTTATCAAATTTTCTCAGCTCCTTGAAAACAGCTAGTGATTATTAGAGTGGTGGAAGTAAGCTTTTTCTCAAGTCCATCTATCTTCTCTTGTATTCTCAAATGAACTTAATCCGCGGCGTTATATATTTTCCTAGTTGCCTCTTGTCATTTTTCTTACATAGAGTAAATGCCGAGAACTCGAATATCACGATAATAGAGAATATAAGACTTGTAGTTACTAACTAGAAAAAGTAATTAATCATTTCCAGTTTATGACAATCCTAACTAGCATCGCAGTTTGTCCACCCATCGGAACTTCTCTTATAGGCCGCCTATTCGTAGGTGGAATTGAAGTACAGTTCGGTTGATATCTCGACAACGCAACCTAACCGGCTCCACTTACCTCGTTCCTTCTTTTTGTTTTTCTATCTCTTTATTTCCTATTTGCTAATGCTATAGAAGGGGGGGCAGTTCAATGTAGGAAAACAATAATCCAGTACCATTCTCAAAGTTTTAGCGTAGCTATTTACTTTATGGCTTGATTCTTTAGTAATGACTCGAGAATGGAAACGACAGTGAGGAAAATGATGCTAGGAAAAACGTCATTTTTACCATTTCCTTCTAGGATAAAGCTAGTAAACGACAGTCAGCAAAGAAGATAGAACAAGAAAGAAAAACATTAGTCGATACGAATACATCGTACACAGTTTAGATCATTTAAATTCTACCGACTAGTATTGCCAGGTCATCAATCAAAAACATTGATATGTAGTATACAACCATATTCTTTGACTTCTATATAGTGAGCGAGCTTGATTATGCTGTGTTGTACCGCATACAAACGTACATATATACATATTTTTTTGTTGTTAATCCCTTACGTATTCCTTTCTCATTCGATCCTCATTTCTAACTAATAAAATAAGAGAGCCCTTATTTACTTATTACTCTCAAGTATCTCAACCCTAAACCTTCTAATGGTTCTCGGCGCTTCGCAGTACGGACTTAAGATTCTACCCATCGGCTAGTATGTAGTTATGGTTAGCTATTTTTCCTTTTTGATCTAGAAGATTATCTATCACACCTAACTTTTACAACTTTGCTCCTTCTACTCGTCTTCTAATTCTTTTGTGTCCTGGTAGACCCCTTTTCAAGGTCTAATAACTAATAATTGTTAATTTTTTTTTTAATCGGGATAAGAAATTTAATTCCTCAATACGCGGGATTTTAGTCCGACGAAAGGCGTTGTATTCTAATGATGCAGTAAGGGTTATGATATCAAACCCTGTAGGTTGGTCAATACTTTTACTAACAAGCCCACAAACAAATGATAAAGACTATAGAGCAACACTTCATGAGAAGTAGATCTTGAAAATGTAAATATGATAGAAGATATTTTATGTGATAAACAAGACCAATCTAACCTGAGGCCTTTTGTTTTTTGTTCTTTCTTTCAAAACCCTATCCTTTGTTCGTAACATGGCATCATATTGCACAACACAGGAAGAACCAAGATATAAAAAAGAGAGAGAGAAAAAATAAGAGAGAAAATGCACAGTTTGATGGCAGCCGCAAATAAAATAACACAATCCGCATTCCAGCCTTCCCTGTTCCTAATGAAAAAATATTTTCCCCATAAACGGCCCTAACATTGGAAATTCCTATTCGTAAACTAAGACCCCTCCCAATTGCGTGAGATGTGTAAAGTAAAAGCATGAAAGTGCAACTAAGAAAAAAAAGAGAAAAGAGCACGTGAAAATGCATAATGGCAGCTATGAGCCTTCGATATCAATCAAAATACGCGAGAAAAAAGAGAAAAACTCGACATAGAGGCGTCAGCTGGTCCGGTTCATGAATACCTCTCAAGAACCTACAATAAAACCGGCAACGACTAGAACTATGAAGGTAAAGCAAAGATAGGAGAGAAAGAACAAAAAAGCAG
>RHLR01000756.1:0-14036 GCA_009806335.1 Davidsoniella australis
ACCCAGGCCGTCTCGAAACAGGGATCCGTTCTACAGCTACACCGGCACGAGCTTCATACACTTCGGCACTATGTATCTCAGTCATAGATTTTCTCGGGTGTGCGTTGTCACTGCTTGGACTTTTTTTTCACTCTGCTATCAGACCAACACGTCGTATCAAGTTTCCCTCTCTATAGAAGGAGACCAACCAGTCACCAGGAAGGTTGGAGGCAGTCTGCCACAGGGCTCGCCGGCCTCCCCCATCCTGTACATGCTCTACATGACGAACTTACATGGTAGTGAGGGCCATCAGGGTCTCTCGACGTCTAACGATCCACTAGGGTCGGATCCACGTGATCCACATAAAGACATTTTCAAGCATTGACAGCTGATATTAACAATACTATATCTCTAGCATATAGCACAACCTTGCACGTTTTGATTCTGACATGTCTACGCCAATACGATTCATAGCAGCCACTAAAAGGAATACTTTTGCTAGTCTGCTCTTACAGTGCCATGTGAAGCCTGGCGCGAGCAAGGTGCGAGAAGGCGTTATCGCCATCAACGACAATGCTATCGAGCTATGTGTGAGTGCCCAGGCACGAGAAGGAGAAGCTAACAAGGCTGTGATTAAGGTGCTCAGCAAGGTATCGCGGTCCTTTCACTAACTGTCCACATATAATACACTCATGTCTGACCATCATCCAGGCGCTGGATACACCAAAATCTGACATACAGATTTCTCATGGGCACAAGTCTCGGGATAAGACGGTAATCGTGAATCGGGTCGCCGCCAACGAAACAGAGGCGGTAGAATGGGCCAAAGCTAGGCTTTTCCTTTCGCTAGATACATGACGTTCTCGTATATACTATGAAAAACGCCGTTCTAGTACTATACGGCAACCCTTACGACTGTCAATATACCTACCATTACCCATTAGAAAACGCACTGAAGTAGAAACCATTCCTGCAATCAATCTCCGGGCGCGTCTAGCCGAAATCCCACCAAGCATAGTCTCAAGCCGGTTTTACGACATCAGATGGCGGATCTCCGTTGACCGACAAAATGGTAGAAAGAGGGAAGGTCACATACAAATATACTTTTCCCCTTTTTAGATACTGTCGTAAAGTCTTGCGGGTCGTCATTGAACGATTGCAATCGTATGCAGTATGGCTAGTTCTGTCTTCATATAAGCTTGACAGCCATAACTAGATTTGTTT
Source organism: Davidsoniella australis (assembly GCA_009806335.1). Classification (NCBI taxonomy): domain Eukaryota; kingdom Fungi; phylum Ascomycota; class Sordariomycetes; order Microascales; family Ceratocystidaceae; genus Davidsoniella; species Davidsoniella australis. The sequence goes on from RHLR01000756.1 coordinate 1,204, forward strand.
GTTGTTTGCTACCTTTTCTAGAAATTCAAAATAGAAGGCTAATCGTTAGGTTAGGGAAACTTGACCACTGCCGATCGTAGGGTACTTTCGATTCACGTGATTCTCTAATCGGTGTTTCCGCCAGGCACAACTAAAAATGTTTAAGTTCATTAAGGTTGTCGCTTACGTATGTAGATTGTTGGACATCTTACTATGTATGACTATCACTTGCTTTTATATTTAGTCTTACTGCTTCCGTTTCGTGTAAGTAAGCAAAAGATTACAATCCGATTGTAGTAGCTCGACGATATTGCAAACTAGCCCCCCCAAAGTTCTATCATTGAATGCTAAGAAAGCCAAGACTCGGGAAAGCTATCAGACAGCAAGAGTCTGCAGACAAAAAGGCAGTTCGTTCAAGATCGAAGCTTTGCCTGGCATTTTAGCCCAGCTTAGCAAACCTTGGCAATTCTCGTTCGAGAACTTACAACCATAGATATACTCTTCAACAAAAGTTCCCCAGGCCCCTAGAAGACTACACAAAAGGTATCTAGAACGCCAAAAGCCAAAAGGACAATGGAGCGTCTTGGCGGTCTTAAAGAAACAGGTGGTGTTGACGAGAGAAACGCTGATTGATAAGCTAAGACTTTACCCTTGGTTGATAGGTTGACTGTGGGACTTCGTCTTCTGTGTTTAATTTTGCACGGCATGGTCTTGATACGCCGGTAGCAACAGTGTTACTAACATACATACTTGCAGGCTTCGCTTTATTTAGATAAGAGAGACAAAGCCTGTAGCTTTTCGTACAGCCGATAAAAATGGTTAGGCTAATAAAAAACGCCATGGTATTGTTATGCAAGACAGCCAACTCTAGGATGGTCATCCGCCACATTTAATTTAGAGTGGGTACAAGCAGCTACCGTCAAGTAGTCAATCACTAGCAGTCTAAAATGAGGTCGATAAAGCTCTATCCTAGGCTTTCTAAAGAGCTCGAGCCAGGCTTAGTGGTGCTGATCTCCAATCAGAGTCACTTTAACAGCTCAAGTATTGCCTTTCTCATGAGTAACGCCGTTTTATTCCAAGATAGATTGATGATTACAAACAAAAAGAAATACGGCAGTAAGACTAAGACTGATATCTACTCAATGGTTCCAAACGTCTTCTATCTCAGTAGTGGTGGCTTGTTAGTGTACTATATTATATGTATGATATAAATAGAAATTGCTCATTTACCCACAACATTCTGTACTAGACTCGTAGCCTTTCAAAGTTTCCTAGTGTAAAGTTCTATTGTTCTTTGCTGCATATTTCTGAAGACAATAACTATGCTTTACTTATCAAAAAGAGAGAAACAGCGCAATAATATATAAGATCTATGTTTAGTGTACATTGTGTTGAAATGGAAAAGTAGCATGAGATAACCGTTTATCTTAGGGTTAAAGGTAAAGCAGGGAAGTAACGCTAACCTTCCCAATTAGGAAGCCGTGAAGAACAGCCAAGAAGTGCAATCTCGGCTACTTCAACAACAACAGCTGACTCGTCCGGAGGAAAGAACCACAAGGCTACGAAAGTTGTAAAGCATCCATTGAGAACTCTTGCCAAGGCTGGACTTGAGTACTGATTTTGACCTTCATGAACCCCCAATATCGTGACTATAACCACGGAGTTAACGAACTTCCAAGAAAAAAAGACACGGAAAAACGGCAGCCGAAAAGGCCCACCGAGTTGTCGCATTCCCATGATCGGATCCGAGCATCGTCATATCACACAAAGACGCAGAACTATCAGGAAGCCATTGAGGCCGTAGCTCTAGTGTCCCGTCGAGACAATGTGAGGATGCTCCAAATGAACAGTTGACAAAGCTGTTTACTAATTGGAAACTAGGTTGCGGACCTTGTCGTGCTAATCTGCGTCTTGAATACTTTGCACTGGCTGCGTTTGGCCAGCTTGACCCTGCGTTGCGTCAGCCGCTCGAGCATCACAGCTTCAGATATCTAGGTGCGAACTACATATGTTGGGTGGTCTAGTAATAGGCAGAGAGATTTAGTTGTACTAATATCTCCTATGTTTGGCAAGACAAGTGGACGGGCCTCTGGATCAACAAAAATCTCGGACAGATTACTCTGCCATGAAGCTCAAGCCGGCACTTTATTTTTACAGCAGCCCATGCCCGTTGTGAAATACGTCCCGCTACAGGTTTGTTGATAGACATGGCCCTTGCATCGCTTACTAGCATACAGATATGCACCCAGCTAGAACTGCTACTATGTCACCACCGATATCCACAGAAGGGCGCCAGTGTGCTCTAGATACCACCACGACAGGCCTGCATGGACCCGGCCACAGACTAGTCCCTTTCCTTATTGTAGATGCACACTGAACTCCCATGATGTCAGCGGCCTTGACCTGGATACGTCTCTAGCTCAGTGCTAGATTCTGATAAGAGTTATCGCAACTAACTCAGAGGGCGCTGATTTCCTAATTGGGCAGGCCACGATGGTCTCGCATTATTCTGAATTGGGCAGGCCACGATGGTCTCGCGTTATTCTGAATTGGGCAGGCCGCATCAGTCTTGGCGGGTTTCTTTGTCTTTGTCTTTGCATCTGTCGTTAGGGCTACTTAGCAAGTAGTACCATGTCGGAGCAAGTGATAGGACCAACGTCTATTGAGGCTCCTGAACTCCTTTGGTAAAGGGAGAATCACTCCCACGATACCTGAGGGTGAGCCATGCGCCAATCCGCAACGTTGTCAAGATATGTGCCCGTAACTTAGACGAGTGAACAGGCCGACTTCTAACCACGACGTATGGGAAAGCTATATCTACACATGGCGAATATGGTTGCATGGCCATACATTCGAGGCGAGTATAAGAAAGACGACGATCTCCCTCTTCATCGTCCTGTTTCTATCTCTTCTCTTCACCCTCATCGAGCCTTTCCTCCTTGACTGCCACCTCAGCACATCTTCCATCATTCATTTATTTTCCAACTATCTCGACTCTTTTGTTAGATCTTCAGATTTACCCAACTTACCAACTTCAAGATGTTCGCCAAGACTATCGTTTCGATTGCCCTTATGGCTACTGCTGCTGTGGCTGACCGTGTTCCCGGCCGTGGCTGCGGTGCTCCTGCTCCCCACGCCGGCAACATTGCCGATGCCTCCTTCATGGCTGAGGTTGAGACCGCCGCCAAGACTGCCGGTGTTGTTACTGCCACCAACGTCACTGTTCCCATCTACGTTCACGTTGTTGCCAGCTCTGAGTCCCTCGAGGACGGCTACCTGACCGTAAGTTACTAGATCCGTCACTGCCATATTACATTCTCCTTACAGATTTACTAACAACTTCTACAGAAGGAGCTTGTCGAGGGCCAGATCGAGGTCCTGAACGCTGACTACAAGGATACCGGCTTCAAGTTCGACCTCAAGGACATCGACTACACCATCAACCGCAGCTGGTCCCGTGACCGCTCCGAGATGGCCATGAAGCGCAAGCTTCGCAAGGGTGACTACGGTACCCTGAACCTGTACTTCCAGCCCTACGTCTCCGGTTACCTGGGCTACTGCTACTTCCCCGAGACCGATGCCTACGAGGGCTCGCAGACTCTCATCCGTGATGGTTGCACCATCGTCGCCGGCACCGTTCCCGGTGGCTGGGAGACACCTTACACTCTGGGCCGCACTGCCACCCACGAAATCGGTCACTGGCTGGGTCTGTACCACACCTTCCAGGGTGGCTGCGAGGGTGACGGTGACTTCATCGACGACACCCCCGCCGAGGCTGATGCCGCTTTCCAGTGCCCCGTCGACCGCAACTCCTGCCCCGACCAGCCCGGTGTTGACCCCATCCACAACTTCATGGACTACACTGATGACGCCTGCATGGAGTCCTTCACTGAGGGCCAGACCCTCCGCATGCAGACCTACTACGGCCAGTACCGCTCTTAAGCGGTGGCTTCCGGGTCTTCTAGAAGCTGGTGATCGCGCTGGTTGGCTTGTTCACTTACTTACCTCGCTCGCTCTCACTTGACCTGGTCTGATATGACACTCTCCTGCAGCGGGAGTCGCACTCTCTTTATGACAGCCAGAGTCGTTTCACTCCCTCTCTCTCCCTCCTTTGACTTATAAGCAGAAGAACTCAACCGACTTTGTTCTTTCTCTCCTTACAAATGCCTTCTGCTTCCCAAGACAGAACTTCCCAGTCCAGCCGATCTTATTCTTCTACTCCACCATCACCACATACTGCCTCATTACCATCTAATACTAATGTATCCCTGACGACAGGTTATAACATGATCGACCTCATTGTATATATTCGAGGCTTTTCATACTATACCTTCATGCATATCTCTCCCACATAGTTACATAAAGTATATACTCTCTATTTCATAAATATATTACATAATCTCAATTGCTTTGTTCTCTCTATCTCCTGTGTTAATTTTGTCTAGTTCCATTGCTATATCCAACCCATCAATGCGTCACCCCGTGAGTTATACGGTAATCCATGGAAATAACACTGGTCTCTGGAGCCACCAAGATCCAACAAGATCGATCCAACACAATGACGAGCATACTCTACACTAATAGTACTTAGATCCGCCTGCTTGAAAACGAACTGGACCGCCCATTCCCACTCATTATGTTGGCCTGATTTTCCAAGCCACTGAAACTCATACGCGACTATCTCGCCACACATGCCCATCTTAGACTTGAGATTACTTCCATCACTACCAACGATTTCCATGGCAAACGAACTGCCTTGGACATCCACGACAATATCAAAAAGGTCGTATCCCACTAACAACGTGGGCTCGTGAAGCTCCATGTTCATATTGGCCTGGCAAGTGTTGCGGATCCAAGACATCAAATGGGCCTTACGAGTGTCCTTTCCTAGCTCGACACCTGGAGATAGGAAGATTGGTGATTCGGCCACGGTTAAATCGTGCTGGATGGACTGTGTGACGCAGTCTGTATATACGAAGACGGCGGTGCCGTATATGTCACCTAGATCTGATGCGTATAGAGAGTCGGTGCAGAAGTTTAGCGTCGTAGTGGGTGATTCACAGTCAGAAGCAGTAGCTACACCCTGAGTGAGAAGGCCACTATAGACGGAGAAGAAATATATTGTCAACACCAGCCTATACTCATCCTCTTATTTAGGTGTAAACCAATGGCAAATGGAAGAAGAGAACACGGATTTACTTACCAAACTTGACGCTGGATAGGAAGAAATGACCAATATCCACACGTTCCATTATTAAGTTCGATAGACACGGTCGTTATATTGGCATAGCTAGCCTGCTCACTATTACTCCACGGGAGATTGAGGCCGTCTTGGAGGGATATGATCTTTTGCACCCCAATCTGTGTTTTCCAGCTATGCGGGCGTAACGAGAGTCTTGTGTCCTCCGAAACAGTGCAGAGTCGCGGACCAACGCAATATGTGAACGGAATGGGGACTTCGGGCAGATACGACCATGTGTTGGCTAGTAAAGAGAAAGAAAAATGCAGACCACGTTGTTAGCTATCGAGGAATAGAGAGGCTCGGAGCAGGTTGTGTATATTCTGAGTGGGCTCGACATACATGCTTCGCAGAAAGAAGTGCACAAACTTTGATTTCCAAAACGAAGTGAAGAGTCGTTCCAGGTAGCGCAGTTGCCATCGCTGTCGGTCTGGTGGATGGCTGGACAATCTGGTGATGGTCTGTATTCACGATATAGCGCAGGCTGGGCGCCATAGCAGCTGGAATCGGAGCTCGGTGTCACTATTGGAGAACCGGTCGTAGTTGGGGCTGGTGAAAGCGACGCTGATCCCAACGCCAAAGCTTTCAATGTTGAGTTAAGCCAGTGGACCATCGTGGATCTAGTTTGATAGTAGTGGGTGGTTTATCAACTGTGTATATTTGTATAGCGAACTATATGGTATCTTACACATATTTTTGGCCCGGCGTCTAGCTTCTATTTATCACAGTCCATCGCCATCTCCAGAGCTAAGAACAACTTCGTCTTAATATATCTGATGCCCTAACTCATGGCTTCTTTTATCCGACGGTAACGGGATGCCGCAGCTTTTTTATCATAGCAAGCACGAAATGCACCAAACCGAGCCTTCCCGACAAGCTATAACAAGCAAACCAACGGCTATATTTCTTTTCTACCCTGCAGGAAGGCAACAGGAAGCGAAGCAAAGGCACTGGAGAATATATAGATACGCGAGCTAGAAAGAAGGATGGAAACGTGTATATTTGTAGTCATACTTTGTACGGCTTTGTTTCGTTCTTTTGCTTTAATCGATGCTGTGCTACAGCTGGAGAAAGACTCCATAGCTTCTCTACTTAGCAAGCAGCTCTCTTGGTCCAACGCAACAAGAAGAGTCCGTTCATCTTTGCTGTTTCTCCCTCAAACTGGTTTGTGCTGCTGCTGCCTCGCCTTCAATAAGCTCTGCCAACAAGACATTGTCGTGGCAGATGGTTCCATGTACAACACTACAACTACAAGCATCGGTCGCTTAGATACAAACCTTATGACGAAGATGTAAGTGCTACTGTGATTGATGGAGCTCTTCATGCTAAGTCTTAGTACGACGATTCACCCATAACCCTAACTATGTGAACACTATAACCCTTGTTCGCAACATCGCAACATCCCTGTCTTGTTTTTTTTATCGATAGGGCATACTCGAGTCTTTCTTTCTTAAGCTATCGACTCGCGATTATCACCACAGACAATCGATTCTTATCGTCTAGTTACATTTTCGCGCCTTTGCATCGTCATAAGTGAAGTGCGCTACTTCTAAATCGCTTTCATTCTTATACTGCTACCATATATTTATATTTAATTCAATTGCGAAAGCCCGTACTAACCTTGCAGTATGGCCTCTGGCGTCTCAACATCTGCCTTTGCGGCCTTAAAGACCCAAACATACTCGGTCACGGCACTGAATCGATGGTCGATCATGAACAACACTCTGCCAGGTACTTTATTGCCAGCTATCTTGTGCCCTTCAATAGTCTACAAACTATAGATGGCCCGCCTCAAACGCCCTATGCTTGCTTTTGTGCTAACAGCAACTTGTGCTATAGACCCAGCAACCATCCAAGCAATCCATATTTACGATTTCGACAACACTCGTCAGTCAGCCCAGATTCGGCCCAAGCAAAGCCCAACCTTCGAATATCCTGCTAATCCTGATAGCGAATTCGCTGCCGCTGTATAGTCTTCCGAACGCCCCTACCTAACGCTCAGATATGGAATGGCCCGACCCTCGGCTATCTATCCAGTAATGAAGTACTTTCCAATGCCGGCTGGTGGCACGATTGCAATATTCTTGCGGCTACCGGACAGGGTGCCGACAAGGAGGAAGCCCGGGCGTGGGAAGGTTGGTGGAACGAGAAAATCGTCGAACTAGTGCGTCTTAGCATGCAGCAGACCGACGTCGTGACCGTCCTCCTAACAGGTCGCTCAGAAAGCGCCTTTGCCGAGCTGATCAAGCGCATGATAAAGAGTAAAGGTCTTGAGTTCGATCTTGTTGGCCTCAAGCCGGCCGTCAGCCCGACCAACGGCCGCTTCAACAGCACAATGCACTTCAAGCAGGTCTTCATTGAAACCCTCATGATGACATACCCGCAAGCGTCGGAACTGCGCATCTACGAGGACCGGCCCAAGCATGTCAAAGGCTTCCGCGACTTCTTTGCCGGGTTCAACTATCGCATGGCTTCAGCAGCTGGTTCAGAGTCGTCCCAGACTCCACAGCGCAGCCCAATCAAGGCAGAAGCAATCCAAGTGGCAGACAGTTCGGTTAGCCTCGATCCAGTGGTTGAGGTGGCCGAGGTGCAGCGTATGGTAAATGCCCATAACCAGGCTGTAGATGAGGGCTCTCACAACGGGCACCGCATGCAGATGAAGCGCATAATTTTCTTCACTCACTACTCTATAGCCTTCGAAGATACTCAGCGGCTGATTGCCCTGGCCAATGTCCCTAATGACCTGGTGAGCAATGATCTCAAGTACCACGCAACCAGTGTCATAATTTGCGTACGGCCGTGCCCGCGGAATATTCTAGACAAGGTCGGCGGTATCGGCGCCGTGATGAAATGGCGTGTCCGGGCCATCGGCAGCTTTGAAAACTCCGTGTGGGCTGCACAGCTTGAGCCTATGCCGGCTGATGCCGTATATCACACCGACAGTCCCGTGCCACTAGTCGTTTTGTGTGTGCGCAAAGGTACGCGACCACTCGAGGCAAATAAGATCACCAACTGGGCACCGTTGGCAAGCAGTGAATCCTTCACCTTTGACACGACAGTAGCCGAGAGAATATCACTGCGCATCGAGCATGAAAACACCGAGGGAGGCGACGGTGTTGAGTTTGCGACGACGCCCATCAGGTCTGCTAAGCGGAAAAGCCTCAGCGAGCACGAAAGTGCCGGCGGTAACAACCATCACAGCCCTGGACACAGGTACTTTGCCAGAGATGGCGGCCATCCCGGTTCACATCACGGCCATCGCGGTGGTCATCACGGTGGCCATCACGAAGGCGGATACCATAGAGGTAGAGGTAGAGGCCAGTCGTGGCCGGGGCGGACCAGGTGGCTTCCGAGGCCGGGGTGGAGGTCGTGGTCGGGGTCGTGGAGGCGGCGGCAATTTCCACCGGCCAGACGAGAATCCTGACTACAGTTAAGCAAAAAAGTGCATACGCACATACTGTACGGTAGGGCTTACAAACTGTAACAGTATGTGCCTATGGCTGCGCTTGCCGCTTCACTTACCTTCTACCTGTATATAACTCGCCCATATACGTTCATTAATAAAATTTCAACTAATTCAACCTGTTTGTATGCCATCGTATTAAGTCTTGTGAGATTAGGATATTCGCTCATTCATCATGTAAAGAAAAGCCTCATTGATATTTACCATAGCTATTCAAATATTTGATAAATTATTAGTTAACATTTGGATTCATGAAAATGACGTTTGTATGTACAAATAGACGTTTTAATCCGCCGGCAATTGCCCCACGACAAAGCTAGTTGCACAAAAATGCCCCACCACCTGCTTTCGCCTGTATTTGTACATAAAATATGTAGTTATCTATATGTACCTAAAAACTCTTTGACCTAATAGAGCAACTACGAACTTGCAGACCCCGCGACCCACCTTTTGACTCATCCGTAAGAAGGCAAGCAAGCAAAGCAAGAAAATAATCAAGCAACTACTCTACTAAAACAAGTTCCGGCATATATATATGTACAAGTAATTACGATTGCGAGAGTTTCCCAAGTTCAATTTTAAGCTTGACTAAGCAACTCCCTTTGCTTCTTTTTTTTTTCAATTCTATTTGTTTTCTTTTTTTTTTCTCCCTCTTCAAACCTTCATCAAACGAATCCAAATCCGACGATTCCCAAGATATATATATATATATATATATATATATATTTACACTAGAAAACTGGGAAAGAAAGAGCCAAAACGGCATCTACCCTTTCGAGTTTTCTCCAGCAACTGCCCAACCTCATAAATCCGATCATTTCACCCAATCTCTTTTTCAGTTCTCCTTCTTATTCCTTGTTCATCTTCTATTCCTCTATTTCACTCATATCAGCAACTTTTTTTTCCATCCCTTACTATTTTTTGTTATCCACCCAGAGAAAATAAACTGAAAGTAACCCTCACCCCGGTAATAAGAAAAAATAAATCCATTTATTGCTGTAAAAAAAGATCTGCCATTACAGCACTGGAGTTGCGTTGTGCTGCGTTACGGCGCTAGATTTCTGTGGGCGTCTTTAATATATGTGGTTCTAGCGGCTCTTCCTCTTAAGCTTAGACCTTTCTTTCTTTTGTATCATCTCATCTTTCTCTTCTTCTTTTTGGTCTTTCTGTCAGCGATTGTTCCACCAAATATTATCGCTGCGCGATACATTTGCTACAACAATGACAACGGGATCCATTGTCTTTCGATCATCCACTGTAGCGGCACTAGCTTTTGCCTCTCTAGTGCTTGCTCATGGAGATGAAGACGCTGCCATGGATATGAGCGCAAGCTCTGGCGCCAACATCACAGTTGATATGCCGTCAGATATTGCCATCCCCAACTCGTACTTCAACCATGAAGAGCATCGTGGAGCCCTCTTTGCTCATATCATCATGATGCTTGTGGCTTGGGTGGTGGTTCTTCCTATCTGTAAGCAACGCCAAGCCCAATTGGACTAAGAAATTGTTGTTTAGTGCCGATACTAACCTAGTATGTTGTTGTAGCCGTCATGTTTTCACTCGCCAAATCCCGATACACCATAATCTCACAGCTCATGTTTGGCGGGCTCAACGTCTTCGGTGTCTTCATTGCCATTGGATACAATGCTAGCACGCCAGACCTGTACCCGAACAATGCCCACCACAAGCTAGGGTGGATCGTCACAATTGCTACTTGCGTTCAGATTGTTATTGGCGTCATTGGCAAGCTAGCCGGCGTCATACAGAACAGAAACAAGCCTAAGCCAAGACAGCAGCAATATGAGCAAGTCGCATTCATCCCTACCATCGCTTCGCCTACCACTATAAACGAACATGGGCCATATAGAACATCCGACGATAGCGCTCACGGAACAGTACGCAGCGCTACTTCTTCGCATTCAAGAAGTAGTACGGCATCAACCTTGAACTTCGAGATGACCAACGTGCCAAAGGAGCAGTATGAGGAAGACCAAGATATCGAAGATATGGCCGGCGAGCAAGCGTTTATACCCAGCAAGCAGTCCAAATGGGTTCAGCGCTCTGAAACTTTGGCCAGTTTCTTTTCAGGCCGTGCCTGGAGCATATTCACTATATACTACAACGTCGTAGACAGAGTTAGCTTGTTATTGGGTTTCATTACCATCGCTATGGGCATTGTCACTGTTGGTCGTTTCTTCGAGGGCTCTCATATCTTCTCCGGTCTTGCTCATTGGATCAAGGGTGGTATCTTCTTCTGGCTGGGAGTACTGACTCTGGGTCGTTGGTCTGGAAGTTTCGGCGACCTAGGCTGGGCTTGGAACATCCGTCCCCGTCGCTTTGGCCAAGGCTGGCGTCCAACTGCCGAGTTTGTTGAGAGCTTCTTGATATGGCTGTATGGTATCACCAACGTCTTTATGGAGCATCTTGGTAGCAAGGATGGAGTCTGGACATCTCAGGACCTCGAGCATGTTTCCATCACTATCTTGTTTATCGGCGGTGGCATGTGCGGTATGCTTATTGAGTCGTCTGTAATGCGTGATCTTCTCAACACCACTGTCGACGAGTCGATCTCGGCCACTGAAGGCCTGATGGTCGATCGCGAGCGTGGCGAGACTGAGAAGCCTGGCCAATACAGCTTCTCTATGAATCCTATCCCTGCTCTGGTCATCTTGCTCCTCGGTATCATGATGGGCTCCCATCAACAGCACTCTATGGTATCTACCATGATCCACAAGCAGTGGGGTGATCTGCTGACTGGTGCATCGTTTGCTCGTGGCCTTACCTATGTGATTCTATGGCTTCGCCCTCCTACCTCTGTCTACCCTTCACGCCCACCGACAGAGCTTCTTACTTCGTTCGGACTCATTGCCGGCGGTCTCATATTCATGGCTAGTGTAAGTAGCATCCATTTTGAATAAACCTTGTACTAGATTCCCCGCTAACACTTTATCTTACCAGGCCTCGAATACGGTCGACGCGATTATCCGGAATAACCTCGATGCGATGTTTCTCTACACCATTACCATGGGTTTCGTTGGTCTGCTTATGGCATGGATTCTCTTCGTTCTGGCCCTGAAAGGTTGGGCTGTCCGTAAAGAGAGATTCGCTCGTCGTGTTTAAGCACGGTATACGATGCCGCCACTCTATAATATCATGCATGACTTGATGTATGACTTGATGTCTACATGTATCTCTCTCTTTTTTTTTATCGAGTTCTTTGGACTGCGTGTTGTTGAGCTGCCTCATCGTACTCTATTTTTGCATCTTTTCTCGAGCTAGTTAGAAAATCTTCCCCATTGCGCGGGGAGGTTGAAGCCTTCTGGCTATTGTTATTGAGCTTTCGATAGTTATATAACCATGATACCCTGTTTTTTTCTCTTTCGCCTTGTTAATCAGGCATCGCTTTGTATACTAGTCAGATAGTCCTCGGATGAATAAATTTTGATGCTCATACATGAACAAGTATTCTGATGGTCTGATATTTCATGGAGTATATAAATGATGTTTAGAGTATATTGGCATTATCTTCGTTCTATTTCGTGCTAGCTGAAGAAACAAGGAGAAAATATTAAGGAAAAGGAAGGAAAATAAATTCATAAAAAGCCACAAGAGCTACTTTACCTTGATCCATACATATTGTAGTTAAGGTAAAGAGCACTAATTCTATTCTATATTTCTACACTAGTTACCTACAATACACTCTACTACAATTTCTAACAACTACTAATGACTTGTTGTGCTAATTATTTAATCTTCATCATATTTGCCTAGAAAGTTCCACATGACTTTGACTTGCCGAGGTTTTGCACATGTTTTGCAAAATGTAGCAGTGTCAGAATGGCCCAGAAGTATAACCAATACAGTCCTATGAATCTCTAGTCAAGAGTTTAGCAATATCAGAATGGCCTTCCAGGAAAGCCAAAGTAAGAGCAGTGTCGCCAGAAAAGGTCTGACAATTCATATCTGCGCCCTTCTCAATCAAGAGTTTAGCAATATTAGAATGGCCTTTTTTGCAAGCCAAAGTAAGAGCAGTGTTGTGACTAGAGGTCTGACAATTGATATCTGCGCCCTTCTCAATCAAGAGTTTAGCAATATCAGAATGGCCTTCCAGGAAAGCCATTCTGATATTGCTAAACTCTTGATTGAGAAGGG
>RHLR01000757.1:0-14037 GCA_009806335.1 Davidsoniella australis
AAATGATGATTGCAAACTCCATAGAGACCGTATATTCTTCGAGACTGAACAATAGAGCAGAGATTTTCTGAGTTCTGTTCAACTACGGAGGCGGAGATTCATATTCTTTTCTGCTTTGAAATACTACTATGCCAACGGTCCGTTCCGTATATTCTGCTTGCCCTACAATAAGGTTGAGAGAAGATATCATAGTAGCTATACATTGTGTGTGCTATGAAAATGATTGATGTCGCTTAGAGCGTAGCATTCAGGGCAGAAACTGCTTGTAATTGCACAGGATTTATCCAGGGCCTGAAAAGTCGGTCGTGTAACATCGAGACATCGATAGCACCATCCGAGAATCTGGGAAGAAGCAATTCCAACAACATTTCAATTATATTTTCTCAGTCCGATCTTATGTTTATGGCTGAATATGTGAGTGATACTGAGAAGATATAAGGGAAATACAAGATGAAAGAAGGAACTGAATGAAATAAAAAGAGCAAAAACAAGCTCCTAAGATGCAATGCGGGATTGGATCCCACTTACATCAAACGAAAGCTCCTTCTCATTTCTAGATCTTTCATACATTCCCGTTCTTGTCATTGGCTAGTCTTCCTTTAGTTTAACTGGGAATTTAACTCTGGTGTTTACATAAAAAGTTGAGGACTAACCAAACATCACACTCAAAAGCTCATGTCGCAATTCGTAAGCATCCTTTGAGGTTGCGCCATAGAGAAAGAAAGAGGAGGAAGAATAAGAGGAACTCTTTCTCACGACGCAGAATATAAGGATATATTTCATTAGTAGTAATAAAAGAGGAATAAAAAGAACAAAAATCTACACACTAGACCTTCTTCGAACTTAGTCGTGCTGCCCGACTATGGCGTGCTCAAAGTCCACCCCCACTCTAAGGCGGGCTTACTTAGACGGCAGCCCAGTCGACAGCTTCGAAACGGATCATCATTGAATAGAATCGAGAGATATTACCTGGCTTTGTTAGTCACCATTCTAGGTCTGCCGTCTGCGGAGAAGCGAAAAGAAAAGAAGAAAAAGAATGGCTTAGAATAAGTGTGACAGAACATGGCCTAATCCACTATGTTTGACTTATAGGGTATTCGCCTCTATCCCTTACTTCTAGGATACTTTGTCAATTTTTTTTCTTTCTTTCTTTCCGGATTCTTGTTTCTCTTTCTCTTCTTCATCTGCTTTCCCCCCCCTTTCTTTCCGTTCTGTCTTCCACCCACCAACTCCTCTACAGCACTTCATCATGTCTGGCCAGAAGTTCGAGACTCTGCAGCTGCACGCTGGCCAAGAGCCTGACCCGACCACCGGCTCTCGTGCCGTTCCCATCTACGCCACCTCCAGCTATGTCTTCAAGGATTCTGCCCACGGTGCCCGCCTGTTCGGCCTTAAGGAGTTCGGTAATATCTACAGCCGTATCATGAACGTACGAAGCCTTCCTCGTCTTATCCGATAAAATATGTTCTAGTCGCTAATCATGTCTTTATATGCTGTGTATAGCCCACTCTTGATGTCTTTGAGAAGCGTATTGCTGCCCTTGAAGGTGGTGTTGCTGCTCTTGCCACTGCTTCCGGTCAGGCTGCCCAGTTCATTGCTCTTGCTACCTTGGCCCAGGCTGGTGACAACATCGTCTCGACCTCTAACCTGTACGGTGGTACTTACAACCAACTGAAGGTTCTGCTGCCCCGTTTCGGAATCACTACTAAGTTTGTCAACGGTGACAACGCTGAGGACCTGGGTGCCGCCATCGACGAGAAGACCAAGGCCGTTTACATCGAGTCGATCGGTAACCCTCGCTACAATATTCCTGACTTCGAGGCTATTGCCAAAATCGCCCACGCTAAGGGTGTCCCCGTCGTTGTAAGTACTATGCACGATATCGTTGGCTAAAAGAGTGCAAACTGACACTATTGATTTTCTGTAGGTTGACAACACCTTCGGTGCCGGTGGCTACTTCTGCCGTCCCATCGACCACGGCGCTGATATCGTCGTCCACTCTGCCACCAAGTGGATTGGTGGCCACGGAACCACCGTTGGCGGTGTCATTGTCGACTCCGGTCGTTTCGACTGGGGCGCCAACGCTGAGCGCTTCCCCGACATGGTCAATCCCTCCGCCGGCTACCACGGCCTCAAGTTCTGGGAGACCTTTGGTCCCATCACCTTCATCATCCGCGCCCGTGTCGAGATTATGCGCGATCTCGGTGCCTGCCAAAACCCCTTCGCTGCACAGCAGCTCCTCCTAGGTCTCGAGACTCTGTCGCTTCGTGGCGAGCGTCACGCCCAGAACGCCCTGGCCCTGGCCAAGCACCTGGAGGCTTCGCCCTACATCAGCTGGGTTTCGTATCCGGGTCTGGCTAGCCACAGATCGCACGAGCTGGCTAAGAAGTACCTGCCCCGTGGCTTCGGTGGTGTGTTGAGCTTCGGTGTCAATGGTGGTGGTGAACAGGGCTCCAAGATTGTCGACAACTTCAAGCTGATCTCGAACTTGGCGAATGTTGGTGACTCAAAGACTCTGGCTATCCACCCCTGGACCACTACTCACGAGCAGCTGAGCGACGACGAGAAGATCACTTCCGGTGTTTCGGAGGAACTAATCCGTATCTCGGTCGGTACCGAGCATATCGATGACATCATCGCTGACTTTGAGCAGTCCTTCAAGGCTGTTCTAGGTGCCCAGTGAACATATCGGCAGTCAACCAAGTATATATGACACCAGTGTTGTACAACCAATGTTGGAAAAAAAAAAAGCAGACGGAAGAACTGGAAGTTGATCAGTTGTTTGAATTTTGGCGTTTCTGGATTTATGGTCAGGGTTTAGTTTGATTCAACGAAATAAACAAAATGCATATACACATCAAGCTGTTTTTGTGATACGAATGCGAACGGGAAGCTGCGATTTTATGAAGGTCTCCGAGCTTCAAACCAAGCAAGGCTGACAGGTTTTTTTAAACTGTAAAAAAGAAATGGGAAATATAATGTTCACAGCCGCGCCGCCAAATTGGCAGGGATCTTGCTGTGATGAGCTTCTAGCTTATTTATACTTGCAAATGTGTTCGTCATTGGCATCATATTTACGTCGTCGCTTTTATGGGGTCTTGTCCACAAAACAGTTACCGTAACTTCTCTTGAGCAAAGCCAACATGCCCTGTTCGAGATAACCGGAGACATTCAAATATTCGGATAGGAACCTGGTATGCGTTGGTTTGCTGTTCGTTTGTTTGGCTAGCCATGCGATCTGCTTTTCGTAGCCGTTTTCCTCTTCGCTATTTGTTTCTTCTTCCTTGTCCCTGTAACGGCTCTGCGATCCTGTGGGCTTTGGGTTTTGCTCGACTAGGGCAGCGTAGGATAAAGAATACATAGAAACATGCGCTTACTTTTCAGTTTGTAGCATATCAGCCTATTATCTTTCTTGAAGCATGTAGGATGGTGTCCGACAGCTATGCATTGGTTGAGTAGCCATGCGATGTGTGTTGTTCCTAAGGCTGGCCAGCTTGAGGCAAGCGCTTTGTTCCTGACTCCATCTATGCTGGGTGCCGTGTTTCTTGGTTTGTGGATAGAGCTCCTCACCTCGTCCTAGGTGAAGGGTGTCCAGGTGTTGTCCTTGTCATTCTGGATCTCAGGTCTGCCAGAGTTGACCATGCCACTACCCGTGAGGTGGGTATCTCGGAACACTTGTATCTTGTCTGCCAGAGTGGACTTGAGGCTGCCATCTTTAGACTTTAGGGTGGGGGTTCTCGTTCTTTGTTCCTGTTTGAGCCACTTTGCCAAATACATCAGGTAATGTATAAGACGTTAACGGGTCACGCTATAGTTCTATATCTACACCCAAGTAAACATATAATATATTTACAAAGTACATGACCATCATTTCGTTCGTGATATCCATTTTCTACGTGAATGCCATGTGCTCTTATCATGGAATATATAACCAATGAGATCGATACACCCCATCTCCCCCCTCATTGCTGAGAGCACAAAAGTTTGGTTTGGGGGGGTGTCAGATCGGGACATATCTTTTTATTGACGTGCCAATTGCCCAATTGTAGCTACTGACCGTCACTTATGTATATCTAGTCAGGAAGCAGATAAAAGAGATTAAGGATGTATACAATGACATGGCCGGTATTAGTACATACCAACGAAGCTAATTCCCAACTGTCAAGACACCATCATTCCTGTAGTGGATGCAGAGTCGGCCAATGTATTTGCCCACGAGGAGATCATCTAAGGACATAAGATAGTCCAGATGACGTGAAATGAACAGTATTATTGTTAAAGTCACATGAACTATTTCTCTATAATTTTTGTTTCTTATCAAGCAGTTAGAATGCCGCATAGTAATACGCAGATGTCTATCTACGTATGATTCAGTGTGTATTCATCACATTATTCCATGTCATCATATAATCGGCTACTCGCGTCTTCTTGTTATAACTACATTATAATCTTATTTCTTGTTTTCCATTCCAAGTTTACGTGCAATTAACTAACTGAAGGTGACAAAAAAGGCGCCCTCCTTGATTAAAGCTAGATGGCCAACATATCCATTGCGTCACATCCGACAAAACAGGCGCTTGTTTTTGTAACCAGTAAAAAGAACAGATTTCTCCGCTATATCTGTTGCATATATAGTCCATGTCAATGTATCCCTTATGATGAGAATTTTCATCAGCTTAGCGCCTACCAACTACTTGTGGCCATCGTATCGGATCGAGTTGTTGATATTACAATTATACTACCATCGCTTTACTTGATTCCAACAAAAATTGCCTTTCAAGATGCATCTAACAGAAGCGAATGAACTAGTTGTAGTTCAATACGTAATGCTGCATATTGCTAAATAGAGTACGTCGTTGGTCTCGGTATATGCTCTGCAGGAAGGAATGTGAAAGACAGCAAATAACTGCATATTATGATGTTTCGATTGTAGTGGCATCATGATTTGTGCACATGATGGCTGAGGACTAGTTTTTCTGTGCCATTTGTGTCGTTCAAGATTTTATAGCACCTTTTTTAATTTTTTTATTCATTAATCTTATGGAGCTATAGAGCTATGAAGATGTTTTATAGCACCTTAGTTTGTATCAAAAGTTAAAGATATATCTGTAACAAAGGATAAGTAATATAGTATATACGTAACATACATAGATCTTAGAATACAGTTAGGGGCAATCACAATTTGTTGTGGCAAGACGTTTTTGTTAATTTCTCGAATAGAGTATATATTTATATTTTGTAATAAAAGCAAAACAACAAAGACCAGGACGCTACTGGTCAACTGGGGTCTGTTTAGGAAATGAAGTTTAGGGAGGCTAATATCCATTTCCTTATATCGAGAAAGGCGGAAAAATGGAGCCTGATAAAAGAGAGTATGATGGTTTATAGGACTCCGATACAAATCAAAACATTTACAAAATGAAAGAGAGAAAAAAGGATCTTCATCATGATGAAAAGTAGTTATGCGGTTCAGTTGCTCCGTTCGAAGGCGAGATGGACTGGTCTCGCAGAGAATCAATGGGATATAAAATAAAATAAAAGGGGATGATAAAAGAAAAGAAAAGTATCATGTGATGATATGTAGTGAAACAACTAGGCTGCGAGTTGTGGGCATGAACAATGCATGTAGAGGTTGCTTGTGCGTAATGGCAATGAGGTAGTGAGAGGCGACGAGAGGATGAACGAGAAATGACCTCATTCATTGACAACCAGCGTTGTTCCTCATTCTTTCCACTGAAAAGCAAAAGTATTGCTGTGCAGTCGCATTCAGTGAAAGACCAAGTGTAAGTCAGGTAGCGAAGGAGAGAACAAGAGAGAACAAGAGAAAATAAGAGAAAACCAGTTATCGTGAAACCGAGGTTAGAAGTGTCACTTCTTGGAAGTGTGGGGCTAGTAGGCCTGGCCTCTGATTCCTTTTTTATCTTTGCCGGTGGGCAGAGGAGATTTCCCCGGATTTTGCAGGGGATAGCCCTTTAAGGGAATATTTCTTGCAAGCTATGAAAGTAGGCATACAACATAGATGACTGAAATATTATCTCTAGTTGATTATAGCTGCAGAATATTGGTATTTCCGAGACCAGCAAGCAAATATTGAAAAGAGCGTTGCCAGATTGGCCCTGCATTCTTAACGGCGAATTGCCGAACAAGGGGCTCTGAGATGCCGAGATAATGAAGCACGCACATGGCAGGTTGCTAAGCACAACAGCGAGATCAGTGGGTGGTCAGCCCATGACTGGAGGCTTGTCAGCTAATGAACAGCTCACTATGTTCCAGGGAGTGTTGCATTGCAGAACCCAAGTCAAAAAACCCAAGCTCTTGGCCATAGTAAAAGAAAAGGAAGAAGAAAAATGAAGGGAGGGCGGTTGACTGAGAGGAAAATGAGGGGGAAAGAGACACTGCCACAAAGGGCAAGCAAATGCGCAACTGTACGGCACCGTAAAACAACGACCACCACCAGCGTATCAATCAGCGGTGGTCGCTTAGTGTGTTTTGTTGTTTTTGTTGTTTTTATTGGGGCTTGGATATTTGGAGAAGTGATCCCAAAACCAAGCGTCATAATAGCCGTCTCAATTAGGCAGCTCAAGGAAGAATCCAATGATCCCCTCTTCTCTCGTCCTTGTAGGACCTCGCGAATAAATGAAGAGAAAAAGCAAAATAAAAACAAGTGAACTGTATGCATGAAGGCGTAAAAGAGAGGAGATAGTTAGACTCGTCTGTTTACTTCCGCTCAGTGTACGCCTTCATGGCGTTCTCTAGAGAAGCGAGATCCGAGCGATCGCCGTAAGCATCGAGGAATTGAGCGTTGCGAGCACGCATCTCAGCGTCCATCATGTCTAGACGAGCTTGACGCTCAGCAGCAGCGTCTGTGTATTGCTTTGCGGCGATGCCTGCAAGAAGAAGAGAGAGAATTGTTAGATTACGAATTAGATCTGATATGAAGATACAAGGATCTAGCAGTTATAATGCCACTATAGAAACTTACCAACAGCGAGAGCGATGGCTACAGGAGCGACGACTTTGCGCGGCATCTTGGGGGTGTTAAGCATAGGAAGGAAAGAAGGATACACACGCGAGGTGGTAGAGAAGTTGCGCTGAGGAGGGGCCATTGTGAAAGAAAAAAGAGATGAAGAAAGAAGAGGGAGAAAAGGAGATGTGATCTCAGTAGAAATATATTGTGAGGCGTTGTTGGAGACCTGGCAGAAATTATATTGCCAGGTAGTTGCTGTCCTTGGAGACTGGAGAACAAGGCAAAGATACTGATGAATAGGGGGGGGGGGGTTGAAGCAAGTATACGATATATATATACTAGATGGTGCTAGAGATAGTAGTGAAGACAACAGATTGATAGATATCAGAATGTCGAATGGCTAGAATATGAGATTGAGTAATGAGAATATGTGAGAACGGCAACTCGTCAAAGATCCGTATGTGGTGCGAGCCTCGTTGCTTTTATAAGCACTCGGACGGATCATGTCTCGCTTGAGATCAACGCCCGTTCTACATATTTACTGTTCGGACGTTTGGCCCCTCTTACATCATCGGTGGAATACGCCGCCCTCAAACCAAGCCTAGTACCTTGTGGGATGCGCTCTACAATTACGTCGGTCCGCTGCTATGTATCGACTAGGGTCCCCTAACTTGCAGGTCTACGATCGTCTGCATCCCCTGATTTGGCACTAGACCTCTTCCTCCTCCTCCTTCTTCTATTGGAGAATTCTATTGGGGAATTCGTAACGCAGCTTGCATGTTTGTTTTGGCGCCTACAATGATTCAATGATTGTGTGTCCTGTGCTATTTTGTGAGAATAGCGCACAAGTTATGCTAGGGATGTTTTGATACTGTCTGCCACCTTGCTATTCAAACGTACATGTACTATCTGTACGTATACGAATAAGAGGGTACCATTGCAACAACGTCTATAAGGAAGCGGGCAACTTGACAGTACGTTTCTCCCAATGGTGTCTGCAAGTAAACAGCAGTATTAACTATATACTATTCCGTATGCTGTCTCTCTATCCTTACGTTTCATCGCATTTGCTACTTAGATTGCAACCCCGGTTTTGATCTTGCTTTCATGGGGCAGGCTGTGCCATGAGCTGTTCAAATTTAAAACCCGATCTTCTTACTTATTTTCTTGGAGAACAGGCGAACATGCCTAGAGTTTGCATTCTCCAATTCAGCCAGGGACATTCACAGCAGCATCGTGACCTCTCTAGATCTGTTCACTGAGGCGGCAAAGTGGTCGGCATTCCAGTTTCGTTAAACACACGATGTCTTGCCCGAAACATCACCACAGGCGGCCAAATCAAGACAACAGTCAAGAAATTAATGAAGAATCCAGCCCTAGAATAGACGGCAAGATTTGTGGTCATGGTAGGTGGTCTGAATATGAGCTGCTTGTCGCGTGTTTTTGCGCTCTTATTGTGGAGATATGTGGTGTGACCCCGGACCACAATTGTCCCCAAGTGTCAGCATATAATCATAATTTCTTTCAGAGGCCTATAATATATGTAGTCTGTTGTATCCGAAGTTCTACCTAGAGGGAGGGTTCCACTAAATTCTTAGAAATTCGATTACTAAGATGCAATTCATGGTACTATTTAATTTCCCAAGTTAATGGCGACTAGGTTATTTAGCGTATACAGATTCTTCAACAGAAAACTCTACTTTTTTTTTTTTTTTAATTCATTAATCTTATGGAGCTATAGAGCTATGAAGATGTTGAAAACTCTACTTGAAACAGTGAAAGCTCACGGTAGAGAGTAAATTTCGATATCGCAGTATAAAGTAGGTAGCGAAATTCACTAGTTAGTGTACAGATACATATAGCTGCATATAGCTGTTATGTAGTAGTACATAGTGCTATTTGTTACGGCCAAAATAACGGCGGCTTGTTTTAGAAATGTGGCTGTTGACGAATAGCACGCTACAACACCCAATCCTACAGTGAGTTTGTGCGCACTAAAAAGCGAGGCCCCACTTATTAGTATATGCAAGCCGCTTTAGTGACACCTTGCTCAACTGTTGCTTGTGACATCACGACCCAAGCGAATGAAGGAAGATACAAAACACACTTAGAGGTCAACAAATGTCTATACATATGTGACCTTGAGAGTCCAAGGGTCTTGTTCGATACTACAATTGCACAGCGTTATCGAATGATAATACAGGAGAAATCAATTGATATCTACAATAGGACACCAGTCTTGCTGGTAACATCATCTGCTCTATGGCTTTCTAGCTTCTGCTACAATTGGCTATCAGACTCATGATTTCTTTGATACCTAAGAACGTGTTTGGCGAGATATTTGAATACATTGTATATAGTAGCATACGACACACTTGCGATATAAATGTCTTAGATGAGAACCCTATTCTTGACACTAGGGTAGGTACTGTCTTAGCTCGATCTGGGTGGCTAAACATCGCTATCATCCAGCAGAGACTCTTCTTTTATTCAAAATTGATCCAAATGTCGGCCCCGCCGCCAACTTCAAAAAAACTCTCCGTGGAAATTAACATGTCTAGATATATTTGTCCCTTTGCTCAAGACCCACTCTCAATGGCGCGGCCTACTGTAACTACAGCTACAATCCACACTAATTGTAAGGATACCTTAGTTGTATTTGTGCATTATCTGTAGATACGCTTCTTTCACTGCATTGCAGGGACTACGAGTCGGACACATTGCGGCTCAAGTTTCGTTAGTCCTCCTAGCCGCATCCGCTCCGTCTTTGCCCCCATTCATACCGGTCCGTTTATTTGCTTACTGTTTCTGTCTATCAGAACCACGGCACCCTTGGAGACTATGCGTGAATTAAACCTTGCGTTGTACAATAGTTGCATAGAAGAGATATCGATAAGAAAGAAGATAAAAGAAAGAATATAAAAGAATGAGGCCCATTATTATCCTGCTTGCGAATCAACAAAAGGAAGGGAGGATCGCCGCACTAGGCAATGGACTTGATGTCATGGCATAGACAATAAAGCAAAGACCCAGATTAGGTAGTGATAACAGAATCAACAATGTTCAACAAAGGCTATTGCTCGTTTACCAGCGGCTAAACAGGGTTTTTGTCGGAACAAATTATAACAACAGGAAACTCAAGTAAGAAGTATGTAATTATAGCACGAGAGGGTATAATACAATAATACAATAGTATAATAATTATGTATCATGACCACCAGTTTTACGAACCCCCCTTGAAGCTTAAAATAAAGGAAAAATATCCTGAAACAGTATTCGCTTCTCCTCGCAAAAGTCTTCAGGCTTTTCTATTTTTCAGCTAAGTTTACTTTCCACTATACTACTGTCTTGGCTCTTCGGTCTTGAATATATGTATATGTATATCGTCAAAGCTCAATGGAAATCATACAGGCACAGCATCAGCATCTATTTTTGCCAGACTAGCTGTACAGATATATTTCCCCCCTTGTTCTATATTTCCCATGAAAACTGTCAATGACGTCGTTGGAACGTCGTATTTTAATCCAAACCCCTTCCAACTATTAGTCTGATAAAATTATTTTAACTAACGTCCAGAAACAGTTCCCTTCAAAAATACACCTTTGTCAAGCAGCTAAAGTCAACACACGTCTTGGCAACGCATTAGCACAGACCTGGATACATGTAGCCCTATGCCATTTTACATCGTATACGTAGTTGAGCATCAGGGCTCGTCGAACAGACATTAAAAGCCAAGAACGAAATAAGGTTAAATAAGTAATGACTAGACATCGACAATATGACGCCAACAAGGGAAAAAATCTATATCATCTGTTGGCATTACTATATAGTTGTACATTGAGGTCTTCTTTTTCTTTTACAGCCTAATTGTAGATCTGGGAGGAAAAAAAAGAATTCCTAATTTAGTGGCCTTCTCGAGTTTCGCGTCAAAGGGTTCGTCGTATTTGATGTTTTGTCAGACACTTGTCAAGTAAAATGTATACACTGAAAAAGTCCCAAACCAAAATGGTTATCTGACTACTATTTATTAATGATGCTATAGTGTGTCTATCATGTTATGTAAGTGATAAGTCATGAGTCTTTCTTTGCTACTTCGTGTTTGACCATATGTGAAACTCACCCGCCAGCAATGCCAACCAAGGATATGATGTACAAAAATCAAGCTTGGTGAGGTGTATACATCAAACTATTTTGACTCACTGCATACGATTGTGGATTTTTATATCGTAGACTAGTTTATGCCTTACTATCATAGCTTGTGAGTTCGTGACACATTTATGCATGTCATACAGAAAACAACATCGCGATGTATTCAATCAGTCGTTCTTATATTATAGAAGATTATTGTAGAATCAAGTACAACTCGCAAGTTAAAAGACTACATAGTTCTGGCGAAACTAATTAACACCGTATATCATGATATTACTATTTGCGTATGAGAGTAGGTAGTACTCGACATATGATGTCACTGTTGGAACTATGAAATCAACGGCGTGTTGTGATACATATGACACGAAGTATTTAATGATATTATACTACTTGGCTTTGACCTATAACTCGATGTCCTACATAAACTTATTAGCGTATCGTTGATATGTATCTGGCTTATAAATCAATATAGATATATCTTCACCCATTATAAGTTTATGGTTGGGGGGATAAAGTTAGTGTGTACCATATATATACACTTCTATTAAACCAGATGTCTAAACTTGTGGTTCGCTCTTCATCATATCTCTGTCCCATGTTGTGTATCTAAGTGACATTTAACGGTATGATCTGATTTATCTAGCCTCTACCTACTGATATTTCGTAGACATAAAATGACATCTTTCGGACACAAGTAGTCGGTCGATATCATCCTCCCACCAATCTTCGGACATTCAGCAATCATAGATACATCTACATTTGAGCATCTCTCGTAACGTTTTACGGTTCGACATTGAAGCCAAAGGAGCTCTCTGTCCAACGCAACTTGAGAGTAAGCTTCCAGGTTCCACGATAGGTTACCTGGCGCCTTTGGTTGCGGCAGCAGCTAAACCTAAATATTCTAAAGAGGTATCAGGTAAGGTCATCTCCAGGAGAGTACAACTCATTATGTCCTAAGTATAGCTCTGTGGGAGACGGACTCCTCACCAGCTTCCTCGTATTTACATGACAATGATAATAAAGTAGTTAGACATGTATAATTATATAAATCAATAGAGAGAGATGAGAGCCAGTGAAGTGTATTAAGCGGCCTTTGGTTGACGTAGACCCCGGCTTCGTATGGCTGGTTCGTGCACATGCTTCTTCTTTTCGTTGATTGTCCCATATTTTTCTCAATTAGTACGGGCATTTCTTTCTGGTCTTGAAAAAGTAACACGGCAATACCGCTTTACTGCATGATTATATGAAGAACGGTTTGGGGACAAGAAAAGCGAACCACCCCTTCTACAACAAACACAGGAAAACTATTACCGAAAGACAAGACGCCAAGATGCGGAGAGAATCCAGCAACATTAATAATAGTAGTAGAGGTGGTACGGATACGGGTAGATGAACCGAGTTCGCTAAATTCGGATTTTCTAAGCCATCGCCGTTTATTTTTTTTTCCCTTGCCTTCTATCGTCCAAAACCCGACTGTCGGCCTACAATTACTTAATATCTTCCCTTTTCTTTTAGCCATATCCCAAAGTAGAAGCTGGATTAGAGCATATTTCCAACTGGTCATCGTATTAAACTATTTGCATGTTCTCTAAGGAGAGAACAACCTGTCATTAAGTTGTATACATATAGTTGTAATAGTTGTAATAGTTAAGCTCTGCCAAATTAACGAACAATGGCCCGCTCACTCCTGCTTCGGCACAGCAATACCAACACCACCAACCCTGCGACTCACAACTCGGGTCACCAGAGGTTCTAAACAGTGGAATTGGCCAGTTACAGCATTGCCAATGCTTGTCTCTGTAGGGAGAGGAAACAAAAGTGCAAGGCTTGTTTTGCCTATATGTATAGACTCTATGTATAATAGGCACGTGTATCACGTAGGAGCTCATGTACTCAAGGAGTATTGTCACAAACGTGCACCATGTCCCCTTAAAAAAAACTTAAAAATATTACCGATCAAGAAGCTCCCTGTCGACCTCAAGTGGGCCAAAATAGTTTATAGTTGACTACCATGGGAAAGATGCTGTCATCGGGATTCTAGGGTCGTGTCCCGAATAAAACTCTAAAATGCAGAGGCCAATGGGTGGGTTGACCACTATAGAAAAAGCCACCAACTGGTCAATGTGGTGGATATCCTGGAAGTAAATTGTCTCTTACCTACTCGGCCTAGTCGTAAGCACATTCACGATAAAATCATAGAGAAAACTTGTAGTTGATTGGCATATATTTTGGTAAACATTAAAGATACACAACTAGATAATAGATAGTAGACAATAGACAGTAAGAAAAATAAGAAAACACAGCCGTTGACGAACCGTCGGGAGACAAACAACAGTAACAACCAGTGAAACCGAGAGACGGAGCACGTTAAAAAGACAAATCGTTTCAAAACATGTTCCATGAATAACAAAGAGCTGTTAGGCAAATCCTGAGGAATGCACTAAGAAGCTTGCTGCCAGCCATCGTTGTGATAAAAATAGGTATAGGCATACACACTAAAACCTCCGGTCTCTGCATTTAAGAGAGAGCTGGGTTTGTGCACACCAGGAAGAAGCGAAGAATTCGGAAGACCAACAACATCATGTTGCGTCGATTCCGGAGTCATAGTAATAAAAATAAAAATAAAACAATAATAGGTGCGATACAATCAAGTACGCGGGAATCTCTGAGAAGGAGAAGGTGCTGTGAAATATGGAAGCAAAAGTAACCAGATACAAGCAGATAGATAGAGATATCATAGTACAGAAGAGGCAAGGAAATAAGGTTATACAGAGAGATATAGGGGGAAAAAAAATAAGAAAATAAGGAAGCGCAGAAAAGAGAGCAAAGTAGTCATCCAGATGGCTTGATCACAAGAACTAACAAAAATCAAGTAAACGAAACGCCGTGCTGTTTGGAAACCGAGGGTGAAAAAAAAAACA
>RHLR01000758.1:0-14023 GCA_009806335.1 Davidsoniella australis
GCTACGGCGTCCTGCTGCCAAAGAGAAGAAGGATACATGATGGCTTGCCGTCGAATAACTCGAAGCGGCCAGTGCGGCCCTAGACGTAGTGGTTAAGTCACACATGACAACGTCAAGGGTTAATTTTGGGTAGCACTTAAAAAAGCCAAGGGAAGGAAAAGAGGGCAGTAGGTGATTGTTTGTTTTGCGAATTGGTGTGTTGGTGGTGATAGTACTGGATGATAATTGAGCGGCACGTTCCAACTCTTGTTTTCCTTTACTATCCGAACGACTCTTCCCAAAACGGCAAAAAGACAAAGAGGAAAACAAAACGTCTCTTTAGCGTCTACTATTATTGTAGGTAAGCTTTGGCTCGAGCGTTCTAAAGAAAATGGCCCGAACACCTATTGCTCCATGTCCAGATACGCTCTGCCTCTCTTCGAGCCATTCGTTCTTCTTGTCCTATTTTGGCTCTCTACACGTACGTATTATAGAAAGCGATTCAACCTCGTACGGTGGTCTGTCCGCCCTCCAATTTGCCAGAGAACAAAGTTTGCCCTAGACCAGCGGGGAGGTTGACGATGATGCTCTCGTGCACGTCTTTCGTTGAAGCTATTCGTTGGTGGGCAGAACAGGCCATGCTCGGGAACGGAACGAGATTAAAATATATCTTTATTCACACTACGGGAAGCTTGAATATAAAAAAAGCAATGGCTGGACTGAAGCACAAAGTGCCAAAATTAACATCATGGTGCTGCAACAGTGCGAAGAGCCAAAAAAAAAAAAAAAAAAGCAAAGTGTGCATGTTTAATGTTTACAATGCATAAAAATAGGGAACCAAAACATAAAACGCCATTGCTCAAAACAACGAAACATTGGCAGAAAAAAGAACGAGCTGCGGTAGTTGCCAGGCGTGCACAAGCAGTCTTGTGCATGCATACGTGCCAAGCACAATAATATGCACTAGTGTTACAACTGGAAACTGCCAGGCGCCTTCTTTTATTGCAATCAACGGTTCTTTTGGGACCGAAGAATAGTGGGAATAGAAAGTGGGGGCCTATTTTTGTGAACGCGTATAAAGAACAAAGGATTGTTGTGCCTGGCCCAGATGCAACATCAAGCTGGCGAAATTGCTAGGTAACTACCGTTTTTGTGCAAGGTCAGACGAGACAAAATTCACAAAGTTGCAATAGCTAATTTAATATATTCTTTTCTTGATTATCATTATCATCATTCTTCTCTTGGTCCTTTTTGTGCCTGAGCACCTAATATGTATTTCGCTTCGTTCACAAAATACATAGCACCCTGCTCAGAATCAGGTCTTGATTGTGCAACTTGTTTGGATAGCATTGTATTGTATTTCTTTTTCCATCATGCAGGTGCAAGATTTGGTAATTGGTCTCCTAAGCAATTGGGAATATTAAAATGAAGAGATGCAGCTATGGCGTATCATCATCAGCATATGTATATTGCCATGATTTCAATAGTTTTAATATATATTGGTTATTGGTCTCTTTGCCCCAATGAGAAAAGAAAATGCCAAAATACCTCGTTACAATGACTATCGTGATCTTTCAGAACAACGCTTCTTTTCTTGACTTGATAGGAGATGTACAGAATAAATGACAGACCGTTGGGGCACAACTTGGTCAGCCCCCTTGATAAATTGAAAAGACATACATCACAGGCCATCTTTCAAATACGCCACACACATTTTGTACATTGAATTCGTTGAAGCTTTTACTATTCTCCCTTATGCACGTCTTCATTTCTCGAAGAATACAGCTCGGGCTATTTCTTTTTTTTTCTACAAGCCGCGCTTAAAAAAACCGGAACGAAGGCCACACAAAAATATCCAAAAGACAAGGGCTGGTTCAACTTCAACAGGCTCGTTCAGTGGGCTCGTGCCACTTTGTGTCTTGAGTTTTTCTCGCTGTAGCCCGTCTTGACCAATTTGTGCCCATTTATAGTGACGAAACTAGATAACGAAAGGGACGGCCTTTTGGAGGCTTCTACCACTTTCAAGACGAAAAGAAAAAAAGAAAAAAAAAGAAGAAAAAAAGGAGATAATAGAATAGTATCAAAAGTGAAGCATCAACGAATATCGTCACTGGTTTGTAAATGTATCAAAAGAAGAACAGTCTTGCCATGGTCTTCCAACGGCCCCTTCGTAATCTGATCGAAAATAAGTGCTTGCGATTACTTTTCATACATAAGAAAAAAATTAAGATTTCTCTCAACCATATGTTGTGGCTGGGGAATCAGAAGGAGAGTGAGACGAGAATGTGTTGAAACACCCGCTGAGCCGTATTCGATAGATGCCCTAGAGCCCTTGTTAGCCCCCTTCCATTGAACTGGCCAGAACCTTGGAATAGAGAAACGAAAAGAAAAGAAAAAAAGTATTAAACAGAATACCTGTCATGGCCCAGAAGGGTCACCAGTAGAAGGGACAGCACCTTAATCCCGGGTACTACAGGGCCTCGGACACGTTTGAACAGGCTATACTAAGAGCAGCACTACTTGCAACGGCAAAGAATGGTCCTTGGTACACAATAAGAGTAGGAGAGTATCATCATAAGCAAGGATTAGCTAACAAGTCTATCTATCTACTCGTGTCAAAATGATTCAGACTAGCCAAAAGTTATTAGGGAAAAGGACCAAATATGCCCCCCCCCCCAGAATAACCAGTCGGTGATAAGAAGCTTGGGCCAAACCAAAGCAAAAGGTCTGGTCTCACTCTCTATTAGGAGCTGTTATTTCTCTCGATAGAGTTTAGCCACCGATTAATGTATTCAGGATGCTGGGGCTGGATAATAAGGCGATTATGTTATGGCGCCGTATCATTATCATACCGTGCCCCGATACGAACGACTTTTTTCTTCTTTTTCTTTTGTCCTCTATATATAATATGGATGTACGTTGCACGATAAAATAACGACTCATGTGACATTAACAATAAATGTTTTGTTCATCATGTAGGTCTCAGGGGCTCATTAACAGCTTAAATTTTGTGATGAGGAGAATCTCACTACATGTATGTATCTTCCCTATTATACATTAAGTACAGTACATAGCTACAAGCCACGGTTCACCCGCAATACCTACATATTATAGTTAGTTGAGAATGGTTGAATCGTGACGTCTAGAGTTGATGGAATGTACCACTACCGAGATATCTAAGACTAAGACTTGTCTACTAATTTAGTGCGCAACGTCTCACATATCTACTAGTGTCCATGTAGTGCATCCTGCATGCGTACATCTATATGTACATGTCCATCGTTGAAAGTAAGAGGAAGAAAGACGCGGCTTTTCTCGCCTAAGCAGCGCAACGAAATCCTCGTCAAATGCCATGCGAGGAGGCGTTTTTGTGTTCTTCCACTAAGATTCCTTTTTCTTTCTCTCTATGAATCTGAGGGCCCGGACGACCCTTCTCCTGCCTGCTATTTTTTCACTTTTTTCTTGAGGGTATGGAAGGGGGGTTGCAGATCTATTGGTATAGTCTAGGCAGCATCTGTAGCTAGTATCGGATACTGTCTACTGGCTATCATCACTTGGCTTGATCTCTTTGGGCCTTTCCTCCCTATCTGTATTCAGTAGTCCTGATTGGCCGTCAATCAATGCAATCCTCTTACTAAGCTTCGACAAGCTTAACCTACTTAACCTGCAGTGTCCTTTGGGTCACATTCTCACGCCATAACCAAATAAAGTCGAAGTCGGAAATATGCCACGCAAGTGGCTTTTAATTTTCTCTTCCTCTTCCTAACTCTGGCCTAAACTCTCTCTTTCTCTAGTCATTGCTACTCAACTTCCACAAGTAGAACACGATGATGCCCCGACTTGCCGGTATTCCTATTTTCTATTCCTACATACACAAGCTCCCCTTTCTTTCATGCCCACATTCTCAAAGAAGGCCCGGCCCTGTGGGAGGGGAGGAAGATCCCGAGCACCTCAACGATAATGAGGCCCTGTTTCTTTTTTCTTTTAGTGCGTATCTATATGTATACAGATATTCCTCAAGGGCACTCCTGCGGGCTCAGACAGACAAAAAAGATACAGTATGATAGTGGGATATAATTGTTCCGTATGCAGGTCGTTTACATCTTCCATAATCCTATTATGTCTTTTTTCTCTCTCTTCCTTTCCGGATCCCGGTGCTGCTCTTATGGGAACATGATCGACATGTTGGTCTGTCCTCGGGGCACCTAACTATGGATATAAATGCTACGCTTCTGTTCTACAAGACATCAGGATCTAGGCCGTGATGTTACTAATGCAAGAAGCTCCTATTACATTTATTGTAAATTTGTACAGTATCATGCGTTTTTTTTTCCTTTCAATGCAAATGCAGACTAGTAGCTACCGGGCGTTCTCGTTACCAATATTTGGGTCGAATATGCACGAGCTCAAACCCGGTAGTTCGGGAGTCCTGAGCCGGCAGCATTAGCTTAATACGCATAGTATGTACATATCTTTATGTTATCACCAATTCCTTTCAGTATTGGAGATCTACTACATGTGACATATCTCCTAATAGCTGGCGACAATTAATGTCCATCAGCGTTTCAATACTACAGTAAAAAGAAAGAAGAAAAAAAAGAAGAGAAAAAAAAAGCCCTTATTTGGTAGTGTATTCTGTAAATCTTTGTAACGTCCTAGATATATGGCCTTTTGCAGCAATAAAAGTCTAATGTATACAGGGAAAAGACAATATGAATTTTTAACATGTTGTGTACAAGGTTCAGGATATCAACAGTATCAACAGTCCAAGAGTCAGAGGTAATGCTGAAGGCCGTATTACCATGTCTAACGTGCCCATTTGGTTGTCAACCTGTCATATCAAAAGTCTGGTTCACTATTCAGATCCCCTGTGTATGAGGCTCGAGCTTTCATTGTTCGTTCGGAGTGCACTATAATTGTATCAGCATTTTAGGTACGCAAGCTTATTATTTTAGTAGCATAACGTTATAGGCTTTGACAACATGTTCGGTGCGCATGTAATGCTATTGAACGAGCTTTATGCTTCTTCGGACACGGCCGTTCGAAAGTGAATATCAGAGATGTCCTAAGTATGTATTCGTACCTCCAATGATCTCTATGATTCTAATAAGTCGACGACAGTAAAAGCATGAAAGGCTAGCTTAGCTTGCGTTGCTCAACACAAGGACCAGGATTGGTTTGAAGAACCCAACGAGCAAGAGAATACCATGGTATCCCAGTCTAGATACCACAGCCACGGATCCCATGTTCCTACTCCTAGTAGGGGCTCGTTTCCAGTCGACCATTTGGCTTTTCCTTTTCAGCATCTGTATCTTTCCTCGTCCTAGTCCCCTCCTTTTGGAGCACAAAGTCGTAGTTATTGAAAATCTCAGAAAATAGAGTAGCAGCTTTCATTGCACCCGTGAAATCAAGATTTGGTATTGCCTCATGTTCATCCAGATGCGCCAGTATAGGAGACGGGGAAGCCTTGTAGTAATCCGGTCTTCCTAATAATCCCCATATCGTAGGTTTTATCACTAACAGGAAGGAAGGAAGGGGGGGGGACAAAATGAACACAAAGACAACAGAAAACCTCATAGCATAACAGTTCTAGTCTCCATAGTACAGAATATTGATATGTAGCACTTAATCCGCTGTTTTCCGGAACCTCGATAGAAGGCGTTTAGCGAGTAGAAGCGAGGTCAGAAGATAATTAGCGTCTACGCATAGATTAGTGCTCCAGTTCCTTTTTTTTCAACTATATAGAAAGCAAAATGTATACGTAAATGCAAAAAGGAAAATGATTTGGTGGAGATTCGTCACTTAGATATAGGCGAAGTACGAGCCAAATCTTGTAGATTAACAGAGAAGAGAAATCGCAGATTAAAATCCAAGGCTATATAGGCGAGGGCGGATGTAAATGCAGAGAAGCTGACGATCAAGCCGATCTAGAAGGTCACAAGTTCGTTTTCGTGGAAATTGTTTCCTTGTTGCTTTTTTTATAAACAAAGATACGAACAGTAGATATTGGCTCTGTTATATCTTGTTTGTCTGAATATCGAAACAAGCTAGTTGAAAAAGAAAAAAAAAAACCTTCCGTCCTCTCTTGCCTTGATCAAGTAATAAGATATAGAAGAAGAGCAAAAGGCTCACGAACAATATTGCCTACCAAGCGAGTGCTAACCCCAATATGGAATAATTCAGGGTTTGTCTAGCTTTTGTGGCGGGCTGAATAGCTTGTAACTTGTTTGAACAAGAGTAAGCTAACCCTGATTGTCAATTAGATTAGCCTAGCTCGATGAAAATCTGACTAGTGATCAGAAAATCCAACCAAGAAGAAAAAAAGAAAAAAAAAGAGCTTCCAGTACATGTTTTTTTCGGTTGTTTTCCGGTTTGGTGATATCTTGTGTTTCTATACTATTTCATTACACTATAGTAACGGATATAGCACAGTGAGCAGGGAAATAGCTTGTGTTTTCAGAACCCCGAACTATGAATGAGCGTTTGGACCTTCAATATTAGGTTGTTAGTCTTATTTCTGGACTGGATTTATAGGTCTTTTTCTTCATTTCTTTGTGTAGCTTGTGATGTGATTGCTTAGATTTGAATTGGGCAAAACAAAAACAAATCAAGCGAAGACAAAGTATCGGTGGCACTAGTATAGCGCCCTTTTTTCTCTGTACAAATTGTACTAAAATGATAATAATAATAATAATAATAATAATAACAATGAAGACTTTCTGATGATAAATCAGTTACAGGTTTAAAAGACGTTTCTACTCTTAATGCCAAAAAAAAAAAAAAAAAAAAAAAAAGAAAATCACAGATAAGCAAGCACGTTAAGGTTCCCCGCAGTATCTCATATCTCATTATGAACAAGCAAGACTCAGCTTTGTACAATATATCGCTATTTTGAATCACAGCTAATATCGTGAAAGCAAGCCGCCGGCTTTTGTGACTTGATTAACATGCCTGTCTTTGTGGCTTACGGAAGAGGGAAAAAAAGGAAATGTGTGACACCGAAGCTTTTATCTGCCCTGGCATGATCGTCGATGATTTGTCTTTTCAAGATCTTTTTTTCATTTTCTTTTCTTTGAGAAGCGTATAATAATCGAAATAAATACTCAAGAACGCCACTAAATGGCTTGTCACAAGTTCATATTTGTCAGATAAAGACACAATATAATACACGGTACATAAAACATACAATTAGAACTCAAAGATAATTTGACGTTAATGTTTATTTCAATCAAGGGTTCATTACTTTTGTACACCTGTAAACTATTTTTACATCTTCATAGCTCTATAGCTCCATAAGATTAATGAATTTAAAAAAAAAAAAAATTTTAATAATAAAAAAAAAAACTAACTAACTGATATATTATATGGCCTTCTCAGCTCACCTTTGTATTTTCTCTCTTTTTGATGTCGGCATCATCAAATACAAAAGAAAGATATGTAAATGAATAAAAAGACCTTCGTCCCGCTATCACCACGAGCAGCACAAGGATTCACTCATCAGTATCTCTATCATCGGCCTGTACTTGTAGTGTGACCCGCCGTGACTTGAATATCCTTTCCCCGGCCAAAGATGGCGTCCAACGCAATTTCTTGTAGCGCTTTAATGCTAGTTAGCAACAAAATGATTGTTTTCAGCTGGCGATGAAGGTCCTACAGGGTTTTCTGATGGATACATAGTACTAATATTTGTCGTTAGTTCAACGGAGACTTTCGTCAGGTTGTATTTTCATAATTAGGAATTAGGAATTAAGCAATATCATATACAACTAAATCGTAGTGCACAGTATGCACACTGGCGATATGATTTGTGATTTTTGACTTGTGAGGACGAACTATGCATATACATATACAGATACGTTTAAAGTGAATATGTATACCTAAGTGAAGGAATATGGCACTTGGCCCAGGCGGTTCTGCATCTATAGTATAACAGTACCAAGAATAAAATATAGGACAAGTACAACTTAGTCATTATTTAATATGTCGATCATATTCAGTTAGTAGCAGCCCTAATAAGCCCTTGTCACTCAGCTGTCACTATAACTAACCCTTAGAAATGTCCACAGATAACATCCATCACAACTCTCCCAGTTTGTTCCAAATATTGAGATACTAGAGACAATACAATACCTAAGCGTTATTTCTTCAATTTCTAGAGTCTTCGAGGTATACAAAAAGAAAAATCTTTGAAATAATGGACCTGAGGTAGATTATGATGTCAATGAGAATAGTACCTTTATTGACAGTTCGTAGAAGAACCAGCTTTAACTGTCAGTACAATACAATGCTGGTTGATTTCTATACCATTAATGTTTCGGAGTAATTGAGTTTATTTCTCGATT
Source organism: Davidsoniella australis (assembly GCA_009806335.1). Taxonomy (NCBI): domain Eukaryota; kingdom Fungi; phylum Ascomycota; class Sordariomycetes; order Microascales; family Ceratocystidaceae; genus Davidsoniella; species Davidsoniella australis. The sequence goes on from RHLR01000758.1 coordinate 8,322, forward strand.
TGATTTCCAACAGTAGTAAAAAAAAAAGGGTAGTTCTTGTCGGTTAATGCCCCGTGCCGCAAAATAGGGAATTGGGAAATGGAAGAAAAATAAATGTTCACTACCATCATGTCGTGTCACTATGAAACCGAACACTTTATTTTAATTTTAATTTTTATTATTTTTACCTGCTAATTTTTTGCACTGCGGACTTGTTCATTCGGTTCGTCTTGACAGATCAAAAGGAAAAGGAAAGGGATGAGTACGTAGCTGTATAAGACATTTTAGACAATATTCCGAAATGGGTGCATATATCGAAGCATTAGCATATCTAGTTTGCATAAACGCGGTTTCCGTAGAGGGAAGTGTAGTCGTATATCGGCCATGTCCTCAGTATGTTCTAGAATAGCGATAGTTATACACGATATTTGATACCGGATGAACGGGATAATCGGCTGGGTCTGAGCCTGAGAAGGCCAACAAGAATGCATTGTTTGTTATATGCCCTTATGAATACCTTATTAAGAACAGCCATGATAATGTAAGCCGTCTAACGGTACCGACGATGCATCAGAGCCAATGCCTGGTACATGACATTATATGACTTATAATATAGCATGAAGGGGGGGCAAAAGGACTAATATGACATATGTATGATCTCGCCTTAAGATGGAATTCTGCATGAAAAACCCAAGATACTCCTCACATTGTAATTTTCTTACTCTTAAATGCCTATAAGCTGAATATCTGAAGCTAGCTGATATTCCAGGGTTTGTTATCTTTTATTTTTTGTATTACGGGGACCAAAATGCCTACTAAGATGGATCGGCCTTTTCTTGGAAGATTCGCTAGATCTGCTCTGTGAATTCATCTCGTTAATTATTATTTGCATATAACCAAATAGATAGTTGTATTTGCTTTAACTGTAACTATACGAACAAAGATATAAGACTTGATATCCACGGCGGCTGTTGCAGGAGTTAGCTAATATGTGATGCGTGACTGAAATATTAGCAGCACAAGGGAAATTGAAGCGACTAGAGTAACTTCCAGGCGTCTTAAAACCACACGGCAGCCATGATAACTGGGCCCTATTTGCTTTATGCAGGACATACCACAATAGCACAATAGGACAATATTGGACGGGCCGCCTGATGCGGCTGATGGTTAAATATAGTACATGTATATGGAGAGTGGTTCTGGTTTATTCGGCGAGGACGAGGTACGGAGTTTAGAACAATGAATATCGCGACTGAAGGTACAAACATACACTCAACATAGAGGAGAAATCCATACGAGTCAAGTGTATGTATGGAATGCATAGGGCAGAATTGTATCTGTTGAACTCAAGAACCCTTGAGGACTTTCTGTAAATTCGTGCTATTTTATCAACGGATCTTAATTGTAAAAGAAAAATAACACTTGGACCATCCCAGCCAACAGGAACAGCCATGTTTGTCTAGCCCAGGGGCCATTTTCTGCGGCCAGTCAAAGTCAAGAGCATTTTATTATATTTGTGCATGCTAACCAGCCAGGGATACGACTAACATGGCCGGTAAAATCAATAAATATTATTTACATCCAGCAAGGGACGCAAAAAGCCTATCATGCCTGCACCCCGGAACACACCAACCCTGGCACTATGTCACTAAGCCTACAATGGTAGGCTAGACGTAAAATCAGAGCAAGATTTGAACGGGATGAGAGAGAAAGAGAAAGCCAGTCAAATCAGGCATATGCCCTCTCCCCCCCCTTGAGAATGAAAGATGAAAATGGGCGAGTTTTACCAAGGCGAATATTAGTACATTATAAATTTCTGGATCTTTCATTCCATAGAATTGTCATAGGCTCGATATCTTGGAGGGCAACAGAAGACAGACCCCTTCCAAAACCATTGGTACACTAATACCATGATAGGACCAATCATGGCATATGAAGTATATGCATATCGAACAAACACTCGTCCATACCATAAGAACCAAACTCTCGCTGGAACCTAAGCAACATTCTATGGCGTCGTAATATATCTGTATAATGTATGTATTAAACGAGTGAAAGACGCACAAGGTGAGAGAATATTCGTCACTGGCTCCATCGAGTCGAGGCGTATCGACGCTCCTTAATACATACATAACTAGCAGTTGTTATTGCTGCCTCTGTTGCATCCTATAGGCCGGCTCCCTCTGGCGCCGAAGACAACTTGAATTAGGCGGGTTACAATAATAATAAACGTACATAATCCAAAACAAGCGCTTGGTAAACAAGAAAACAACAACTGTAATAATAGAAGCTGTGGTCGTAGACTCTAAGTCACCGCCACTATTGTTCGTTGGCGGCGTCTTATAAGAAGCTGCTGAACTGCCTTGACGTTGTCTGTGTAGTTCTGGCCATTATTTCCGAACTTCTTCTGCGAGATTCTCGAGTTCTCACTCTGTCTTGAGTTCCCCGCGAAAGCAAGAATCTTGCAAGACCTGCTTTTTGAGGCTCACCCAACTACGCTGGCTTAACTAGTATTTATACGTCTAGCTCACTGTCAGTCACTCTTTCTAACCTCGTGCCTGGTATATTCCGTCCACTCGTTTTCTTAGTTCCGCTACCGACTTCTATTCATTCTCTTTGCATACCTTTCTCTATTTTATATACATATACACTTAATATCTTGGATAAGACAGTCCGTAGGTCTGTCTTATCCAGCTACATACATATACATCTCGCTAGTTCCGGCTCGCCTGCACTTCGCCGTCGATACAGCCTAGGGCCCAAACCAAAAACCAAACCAAAGCCAGAATCAGGACCTGTTTCGTAGTTCTGTCTGCCTGTCTATCTATCACCGGGGATCTCGAGACCTTGGCGTCCTTCTTTACATTACCATCAATCTAGATAGTGTAAGGAAAGGTTCTGCCATAATCTAATTCCGATCTGCGTATTTTTTGCACTTTCTCAGCTCAGAATACGCCGGCATCCCCTCTTTGCTGCCCACGATAAAAATACGATAATAAAAGAACATAAAGTAGAGAAAGAAAAAAAAGCTGGCCCCGTCACCCTGCCCAGCGCCCCTACCCTTTCCGGTATTCCCTGCCTTCCCTACTCTTCCTGGAAGAGGACCTTGCTCCTACCCTCTCTGCTCTTGCCTCTTGCCTCTAGGACCGTGTGCCTGCCTTTTAGACGACCAGGGGCCCGTACAGGCATTTAACCGTTGCTCTTGCCCCAGCCGATTCCACAGCAGCTCGCGTTGGATCCACCCAAACTAGAGCAAGAAAGAAAGAAAGAAGCAAGAACGTACGTCTGCGCTTTCCTAATACTTAATACTTGTGCGCTCCCATCGCACCACTCATCACCTTGCGCAACTGCCTCTCGTTTTGTTCTGTTTTGTTACCGGCCAGCTCTTCCTCCTATTTTGCTTGAGATATATATCTTCTTTATTCGTTTTATCTGCAGCAACAGTGAGATCGGAAAAGAACTATCTCACACTATCAGAGAACCACGATTCTTTCTCTTTCGTCAGCTCTTACTTGTACTGCCGTCGCCGGACAACCACCAGCCAGTACAATCTCATCAACCCCCAGAAACAACTAACTGAAAGAACCACGAATACAGATACACACCTCACAATGGCTGGCCTTATTCCATTGAGGCTCAATTCTGACCGCTCGTCTATTCTCGTGGCTCCAATTCCCATTCGGCCATCGACACCACCGCAGGCTCTCGCTGATTCCGAAATCGATTTCACCACTGTGATGGACGTCTCGTTCCCCATGCCCAAGCTATCGCCCAGATCAGCCACCTTCAACCTGGGCTCCAGCAGTGGCTCGCCCGTATCCAACAGCATGTCGCCCGAGGGATCATCATCAAGACTCTCGTACACATCTCAGTGCTCGTCTCCATCGCCCAAATCCCGCCGTGCTATGCCTGCGCCTGCGCCTTTGACCTCTATCCCTTACACCGCCGCCGAGTGGTGCAAGGCCATCGCCGAGGTCAAGCGCCAGTACGTCGGCCGTCGCTTCAGAGCCTGTGCTGCTCGCTGCAGTGAGATCCTGGACAACCTCCGGAATCTGGTACGTATTTGCCGAATTCTTCTCTTGCTGCTATATCTCATCGTATAACTAATACTGTACTTCCATAGTCCCAGGTTGAGCCCGTATACATAATATGCCTTAACTTCTACGCGGCCAGTGCCATGGAGATGAACGCCCGTCCACTTCCTGCCTCGTCTGCTTTCCGCATGTCACTTTTGCAGAAGGCTCGCTCTTACTACGCCGTTGCCTCTGATCTCCTCAAGGACGAGGATGACAACATGTCCGAATCTTCGCGCCGCCTCTCTCTTTTGACCTCTTCGACCATCAACACGCCACTCTCCCGGACCTGGACTCCCTCTATGTGCTCCTCGTCTTCGCGAAGCCCGTCTATCTGCTCTTTGGAAGAGCCTGCCGCACCACCAGCGCCCGCTCCTATCAAGAAGCGCGTGACCTTCTCCTGTGACCTCGAAGATCCTGTTATCCGCCCCGACTCACCAACACTGGGTTTTGACGACTTCATCGGCCGCGAGTCGCCCGAGCCCATCATTATCCCACGGATGCCCATGAACCACATCACTACTATGCCCCCGTCAGCCTTGAAACAGCCTAAGCCCATTGCCGCGCTTCAGGCCATGCCACTCAAGGCACCATCAACTCCCGAGCCTCAGCATTTCTTCTCCGACGAAGATTTGTCCATGGGCCGCTTCTGCGCCCTTCTTACTGCTCTGCGCACCGAGGTTGCCCTACACCTGGTTGCCGTCGACGACATGATCGCCTCTCCCCAAGACGACGAGAAAATGATTACCTTGAGTTCCGGCCGCTGCACGCCTATCGAGACATTCAAGGATAACGAAGAGATGAGATCGCTAGACATTAGAGCTCGTATCGAGCGGTTACGCCAGAACAACTGGCAGCGCCGCCGTTTCGATGCTCACAAGTACGAAGTTCTGGCCGAATCTGCCTTGGCCGAACTGTGCTAGTCATAAAAGCATCTCAAAAAACAAATTAAAAAAACTATCAACTACAGAAAAAAATCTACACTTCAAAATAGCACTCAGCGCTTCTCATATCTTCGCAGTAACGATATCCTTCTATTGTTTTATATACCTCATCTGCATATACGCATTGCCATAGGCTGGCTTTTGTTCTCTTTGTTTTCTATTACCCTCTTCGTTCTTCTTTCCATGATTTCGATAACGTCTCAGCACGACGCTCGCCTTAGTTCTCTGATATCCCTCTTCGCATATATTCTTGGCCATTATACCTGTTTATTCGTCTTTTTTTATTTTTATTTTTTCCTTTTCTTCTTCAATTCTTGTACTTGAATTCGTCTGTATTCACCTCTTTTTCTTCTTCTTTCTACAGTATATATCTATCATACATAGCGTGTTCTTGATTTTCGTCTTCATTCGTTTTCCTTTACACACATACCTATCCGGATGATGGTGGCAGTGTGAAATTCTTTTCTTGGCCTCTTTGGAGGAGCATAAATACTTTCTTTTGGGAATTTTTCTTTTATTTATTTACTTCTTTTATCTTCTGGATAGATAATTATTATAAATATTCTCACACCAAAGTATTTCTTTTTGCGGTTACGGCACTAATTTCCACAATTCTATCAATTCTATTAGCCGCACAAAGCCGGCATGGTTTCTTTTTTTGGTTCAGTAAAATGCATTAAAACTTCGCGTATTGCTAAATAACTTT
>RHLR01000759.1:0-14016 GCA_009806335.1 Davidsoniella australis
CGTTTTATTCTTTTCGCACTGACTGTTTTTGATCTCGATTTCCTTGTCTTAGATTTCACTCAGTGCGAAAAGAATAAAACGCAAAAAAGTAATGCTATAGATATAGTTAAGCAGTGTCTAACCCTAGTTTATGATCAGCGGTTGAACCACGTCGATCGAGCTTTCTACCCTACTGCAGAGCGTATGTCATAGGCGTCTTACTCGTTCTCTTTCTTTTCATGGTTTGTTTCTTGCTTTGTTCAGATGTTTGGCTTATCAGAAGTCCGCAAGCGATCGAGTCCAGAAGAGAACCCGAACTACTCGCCGCAAGTCTACAGTGGCAACAGCAACAGTGTAAGCACAGCTGGCCGTATAGTAGCAGCAGCAAATAGCGGTGCAGCAGGCTTGGGCAAAGGCTCAAGTTCGACTGCGACAAGTATGAATTCCAACTCCTACCAGCCGCTCCCTTCGGAGCGATCGGCGCGCTCTAGGTCGTCGTCACTACAGCACAATCAGCAGCAGGCAGTACGGCAGCCAGAAGATGAGGAAGAACTGCAGCACCGTCAGCCAAGATCACGCCTGTACAACAGATATAGACGCTCTGTGTTAGCTGTGCTGGGGAGAGTCTCAGATGGCAAGTTACGCGTGGGCATTCTTGTGCTCCTTGTCACTAGTATCGCGCTGTTGGGCTCGTGGCTCTATAGTGACCGGTTAGGCTCTGGTGGCAATCATTTGAAGGTACTAAATATTTGTTCTATTGCTTTTTTTTGCCTTTATCAAGCCCTGTATTTCCTTTCACTTTTGTTGCATTGGGTGTGCTTATCGAGATCCACGGAGAACAAAAGCGGCATATATCGGGGAAATTCCGAGACTTTCACAATGCTGAGGCTCTGTTCTTGAGTCCTTCTCACACACCTTAACCAACCTTTTTTTCTCTCAACCTTCCCCATGTTTTTCTCTCTATTTCTCGGCTTCTGGGCCGGGATAGCATACTTGATTGTCTATACTCGTCGTGCTAACAATCATTCCAAGTCTGGCGTCGGAGTTCCGGATGGCACTCTTGCGGGCGATAAGCCGCTGTTGGGAAGTGACAATGAAGGACCTATGGTTGACCTGGGCTACACCAAGTACAAGGCTCATGGCAGGCTAATGGCATTGCTCAGTTCATTGGGATGCGCTATGCTAAAGCTCCTATCGGCGATCTGAGATGGCGTGCACCCACAGAACCGGACAAGCTACAAGGCATACGTCGAGCCAACCGAGTAAGTAGTCTGTTCAGTCATAAGATCTCGTAACCATGACTTTGAATACTGACTGAAACAAAAAATAAGTTTGGCAAGGGCTGTTACGCTACCAATCTTGGCCTGCCTTCGTATCAGAGCGAGGATTGCCTGTTTTCCAATGTCTGGGTACCCTCCAAGATCACCGCCCGGACGAAGCTTCCCGTGTGGGTGTTCATACAGGGTGGCGGCTATAACTCAAACAGCGCTGTCGACAATCGCGGCTCCGAAATCATTGCAGCTGCCGGCTACAATGTCATCGTCGTGACATTCAACTATCGTGTATCGATATGGGGCTTCTTGGCCAGTGAGAAGATAAGGAGCAATGGTGACTTGAACGCTGGGCTACTTGACCAGCGATTTCTGCTTCACTGGGTGCAAAATCACATTAGCAAGGTAAGCTTGACTTTATTTATGGCCCCTTATGTATCGCAGCTGCTTATTATGATTGTATTAGTTCGGTGGAGATCCTGACCAGGTCATTTTGCATGGCCATTCTGCCGGTGCCGGGAGTGCTGCTCACCACCTTACGGCCTATGGTGGTCGAGATGACGGCTTGTTTAACTCGGCCATACTTGAGTCCATTTTCGTACCAACCCAGCTTACAGTTGCGGAGTCTGAATGGCAGTTCGAGAAGGCCCTTGAACTCGCCGGCTGTAGTGACGAAAAAGACCCTCTAGACTGCCTTAGAAAGATGGACGGCAAGTCATTGCAGCTCAAGGCCAACATAGCCTACAAATTCCCTGGGAAAACCAATAACCCTATATTCTATTGGACTCCGTGTACGGATAACAACCTGGTTCAAGGTGACATGATGGCAGCGTTTGCCAATGGTAACTATGTCAAGGTTCCTACTATCATGGGAACTGTGACAAACGGTATGTCTTCTTCACTACGAAAGTTCTAGTTTTCAACTACTGACTCATGACATAGAGGGAGCTACGTTTGGCGCCGAAGTATTTGATGAGGCTGCCTTTTATAGTTTCATGTCAGACAATCTACCGAGATTCAACTCGTCATGGCAAGATATCTTGTCGACGCAGTACAGCGAACTTCCTGCCATCGCTGGCCATATGTCATGGTATCCAACAGCCAGCCAGGCCTATGGTGATGTCATCTTCGACTGCCCGTCGCGCAACTTGGGCGACAAGATCTCAGCCGACCTCGCGGCCAACTCATCTAGTCTATGGATGTATCGCTACAACGTAACCGACGACAAAGACCTTGCGCGTGGACTTGGTGTTCCGCACGCTGCCGACCTACCCGCATTCTTCGGTGCCAGCTGTACAGCAGCACCACAGAGCTACTTCACCTACAACACCCCTATGGTAACGCTCATGATGTCGTATCTTGTCTCGTTTGCCCAAACACATAATCCGAATACACTTCGTGATGCCACAGCGCCCGAGTGGAACGCATGGGTTCCAGGACAGACAGCACAGCGCCTAGTCATTGAGCTGAATAACGTAAGGCATGAACAGCTGACACAAGATTTTACGAAGCGGTGTAGTGACTGGGACCGACTCATGATCCCATCAAGTTAGAAGCTACGGGATATGGGTGGTGTTGGTTTGGGAGTAGGTGATACGGTGACAACTATCATGTCTGTACTTATAGCACAGTTACATTATAACATACTACGAGAAACAATGTTCAAAGAACGTCAGAAGTACCTCTTGTGAGAAGTTAGATGCAAAATATGTGATTGGAGAATAGTAAAATGTCTGACCGTAGAGCCTATGTTGCACAGGGTTGTTATATTGGTAGATTGAGACGCCCTGTGGTGATGTAAAGACTCTTTACTGGACTTTCGATAAGCTATGACTTTGGCCTTAGCCGAGATATGCTCGGTTATCTATCACATATTATTGTAGCTTTATTTCCAGTATCGTTGCGGGCGTCTTTATGGTGATTTCCTTGACAAATAATGAGACAATCTGTAGATCAATAAGACTAACAATGAACAATTTATAGTTTTGACGTTGATTATTCACCTCTTAATGTCGATAGTACCACCAAATTTAATTAATGAAATTATAGGCATGATTGTACGTGATGGTTAGCATCACTACATTATCTGTATAAACAAATATATCCGGTGGCACAATCTAGCTTGATACCCCAAATAATTCATGGTAAAGTAGTATCGCCGAGTCCAAACAAAATGAAACGGAAGTCCTTTGGAGAAGTAACTTTAGACTAACTTATTCCGTCGCTTAAATAGCTCTAGATGATACTGCACAAGTGACTTGATATATCTGATTTCTAGTTCAAGTAGGGCGATCGAGCAGTTGGTGATATTTCAATTCTAGGCTAGAAACAATTTAGCGGCATTCTCCAGTCTCATCTCTTGTTATTAGGCTTGGACCTTTGGGCGTTTTTAGTTTCCTTCGACTATATGTAGTTAGATTTATAACTTTTTCTATGGGTTCTTAGCGAGCAAGCATGGAATAGTAGACTTGGCAAGTTAATTGCTATCAAGAGCTATATGATTAAGAACACTAACCAAAGGCCGTTATTGTTTTACTCTATCGGGCGAAGAAAAAAAAGAATATCGGATCAGAGCCAAGGCTAATCCAAGTTGATCTACTATGTCTTAGTCTTGTTGATGAATAACGTAGCCCGGTCTGACGTTGTAGGGTGTCCTTGTTAGTGGGCTTCCGAGAGATAAAGCACAGAAAATATGAAATTCGTACGGGCCCGGTGCCTGTGGAGGTTTAGCTTGTTATAAAAGCGGTTGGTCGTTATAGCGAAATCTCCCGGATAGCGCGTCCGGGATGGCTTGACGAACGTACATTATTAGGACAATTGTATATCATATTCTCTAACAGGCTCTTCTTCGGCTAAATGATTACATCTATTTCTAAACAGTAAGCTTCCTTCTCTACGCTAGACCTTTGGTGAAGACTATTCTGGCCGAATTCCCGAATGGGCTTAGACTGTCGAATATATCTTGATATCTTGATGGATTCTAGGAAGCCTTTCAAAGTTGCGAAATCCTCTCAGGGTCCTTGATAAGTCATGACAACTACCCGGATGGCTATTTTGGCCCGATAGAAGCCCTAATTCCTAAGTAATCCTGGGCTCTGATATCACGATAACTGATGGGAAGTTGTGAGAAGTCCCTTGATTGGCAATATATGATAATTAATAACTAAGATGGCTTTAAGTCGGTTAGACTCGGGCCTTCGCCTTGTAGTCACAATGTCCATTTTGGAAATGATATGGTTGCTAATCAAGTGCGATCGGGAGTATAATGAGGGGAAATCGGCTTCACCATTGTAGATCAAGGATGTTTGTGTATCTTGGAGCGCCTCATGTCATACCTCTTGACGTTTCGCCAATATTTACTCTTAATATTGCCAAACAAGGCTAGGGAGTAGAGCGTCTTTGGCATAATCACTAGCCAGTCCAAGATTGTGACAAAGATGAACTAGTAAATAGTTTCGTATCACTGGAACAAACTAGTCTAATTTCCCAGGCGTATGTACACTTTCATATATTAGTTTTTTTTTTTTTTACATTTTCATCTACTTTCCTTTCTCCGAAGCAGATAGTGTGCCCAGCTGAACTGGACAACTTGGCCCGTGTAACTTTGCTGAAGCCATCTTTGTCTCTTTATTTGACCATAAACCCTGAACTTTAAACGTAGTTTATATTACAGCAAGAGAAATAGAAAGGCTGAAATTTATATGGATGTACTAGCCGTCGAGGCACATCACATACAAGTTTATTCTCCGAAAACCCCGAGCTAGTTTCAGGATACAATGTATTAGTATTATAACATAGAAGTACTTGAAAACCAGGCATAACTGAAATTCTTACTATCTTATGTTGAAAATATAGGTGTCTGTCACACCAACGAAAGTCGGCTAACAAATGGACAAGCTATATTTTATTCTGATATGTGCCTAGCTCCCACAACGACACTTATCGATAATTGAAACAACCGAGTGAATATTCTTTTTATGTTATTTCTTCCATTTATTGTGTGATTATATTAGTACGGCAAGGTGCACCCTGTTCTCTTAACAAGAGTGACTTCATTACCTGAAGAATAAATTAAATAATTAAAAAATCTCTACTAATGACAAAATGAATTCTTGTCTTGTAATATCTACTATGTAATCTAACTAGCTAGGCGCCTCACTAGGCTTAGAGCCTTCCTCACATCAGCGCCCGCTATCAACTAGAACGCCAGCCGGGTTCCCCACACACGTGCTATCAATATCTTCGTAGTTGGTTATTCTACTGTGATCACAGCCTCAGTTCACCAGGTTATACGTGATCGAAAAGAGGGAGACATATGAGCTAGCCAAATCTAGGATTCAACGTAGCTATTAGCGTTGTCAGAGCTAGAAACATACTATAATTATTCGTCTTTTTTCCTCAGTCTTGCTCTAGTTCTTTCCTTCGAAGGGTCCTTTAGCATCTAGCTCGAAGACTAACCAGAAAGCTACTAGTAAGGTCTAAGTATTGCTTACGAGTAGAACAAATAAGGAAAACGACGACCCATCTCTCAATGAATAATTTCTAGAATCTAAGGAAGGAATAAAAAGGACTCTGCTAAAGGAAACACGCCAAATATCAAAACCGGGAAACGAAGAGGAAGCATATCTAGGCATTTGTCGAGCCGTTCAAAACCCCACCATCGACTATAGCATCAAGCTAGCAAGACGCGATGTTCCCTGCCTTTGTTTATTGTTTTGTTGATGGATGTGTTTTGTTTCTTACATTCCTGGAAGTAAAGAAAACAAGGACTAGCTGTGATGTCCGAAACAAAAATAAATAAGAGATCTCATAAATAATAGCACTTACTACGAGATAGATGCTGGACAGGCTATCCTTTCCCGGATGAGCATGTTTCCGTGATTTATAGTATGTATATATATCTCTGTACTTCTAACATGTCCTACGTAGCCGAAAGATGCTTGATCTTCTTATTATCTAATAACTTTATAAGCATGCTAGCATTAAGACAAAGAGCAGGCATAGAACCGTTCTTTGAATTCCCATACATACATGCCACCCCGTGATAGTGACATTGTAAATTTGACTCTTAGTAAATTTGATTTGCGGATGGTTTTGCACCCGGAGTTTTCTATCTCAAAAAACGCCAAATGAATCAACCCCGCAAAGGAAGCAAGAAATCTGACAAGACTAGCCACTAGTTATATCTTACTATGTACACAGAGGTTGGGCTTTCTGCCTTCTGCAGGTACTCGGTTTCATGATCTCCGAGCACTGAATATAGATCCAGATGAAGCGAAGGAAGGGTAGAAGACAAGTGGACAGACTGGAGAGTGACTTCACTAGCTTGATAGCGGAGTTTACTCGATTCCTATACGGCACGTATTTCAAGCTGTGGTTTTCACAAGATATCTAGTTGCCTTAAAGTTTTACGCAGGATCTTCACGCCAGAAAACTCCGTGCATAGTGACACTTATGGTGATAGGCTTAGTAGTTGCAGTTCTCTAGGTGACGACTGACGATGGAGCGGCCACCAAAGGAAAACTCTACTAAGGATGCAAAATGTACAATATTCTTGATCTTGAAAACTCAGAACAGAGTCGATTACTATTCGTAAGATTTAGAAGCTAGTCAAACATCAATTAATATATCTGATTTTGCTGCCTACCATGCATGTGCTTGTTTTTTTTTTCAAGCCTAAGTAGGCTATACTCTACGACGATGATAGTTCGTAACAACAATAGAATTAATGAATATAAAAATGTGTATAAAAGGAACTTAGTCTTCTGTACGAAAACGAAACAGCTGATTTTGGCCAAGTAACTTGTATCACTTAACCGGCCCTTTTGCATGATGTCGCAAAGCAAGAAGATGGACATCTTCATGGAGAACAGACACAGTCTTCTTAGATGGTAAAACCGCTTGTCGATGGCCCGAGTCTAGTTCTATGTATCGTCAGAGTTACTTCATATCGTTCCTTCGAAATGAACGACATTTCCCTTTTTCAAGGGTCTGTTCGATTTCTCATACAAGAGACTATCAACTTGCCGTCTACTCTCTTGCCCTCTTCCCTACGATGTGATAAGTCAGTATTTCCGATCTAATACTACCGTCACAGCCAACAATCCTCTTCTCTTCCTTTAGTGTTCGATTAGTCTTCAAGAACATATAGAAATAGCAAACAAAATTTCCTTGGAGATTCATACATACTCAATTGGGAAGGCCTAAATAGTAGGCTAATATGAAGATTAGGACTTGCGAGAGAACTTCTTCTCCACTCGCTATGTCTTTTCTGCCTCTGACCACCCACTTTCTATACGACACTAGAATACACAGACAATAGGCGTCTTGGTGTGTCCAAACGGTGTACTACATCCAGTTATTTTCTGTTTTTGTTTTTCTGTGTTGGTGGGGGTGGTGTCTGTGTTGCTGAGGTCCAAGTGTTTTATTTTGATACATTCATAGTCTTCTACGGCGCATTTGTACATACATATGTATTATCAGCAGTCTCTTTTCTGGCCATTTTCTCCTTCTATCCCTAAATCCTGTCATGTGGGATGTAGGAATTTGCCAGGTTAGTACCAGACTATCCGAGTTGTTCAGTCGAAAGCGAGCAGAGCATAGGGCACAGATGGCAATATTCCAACATGAAGACTGTCTTAATCCTTTCCAAGTTAGTGAAAGCTAGTAGAATACATGTAGATAAGTATATGTAGAGGCAAGGAAACATGGGAGATAGAGAGCAATGACTTCTTCGCTTCTTGGAAGCATATGTCGACGGCGCAGTAGCAGTAGCGCTCGAGCTCGAGCGTTCGCCTCTATATCCAGAATATCTTATTTTCCCATTTGTTTTTTTCCTATTTCGTATTTCTTACTATTGTATGGACCTTTATGATCTACTCAGATACCACAAAATTCCACTTGTGCCTTTTTTTTAAAAAATAATATTATCTCTTTGCACACGCCACCACAATATAATACGCTGGTTCGAGGTAGTCACAGAGGCGACTTTCTGACACCTCGTCTATATTAATTTAGTGGATACCAGAACCAAAGCCACCATCACCATCACCTCCGTTATCGTAAATGGTCGTCTTGAGCTTCATGTACGATCCCTATTGTGTCTCTATGTATCATTGTGCTTGTGTATATCATGTACATGTATACATTTGTGCCAGTCCAGGATATATATTGCTTGTTTGCATGATCGGCAATGATGGGCGTCAGTGGCTTTCTCTATGCCTGTCATAGTTGTATGTGGTCCAGCTTCTCTCAAAACCCAGCCGGCAAAGAGCGCGATGTATGTATATGTATATGTACAGACATCGGCAAGAATGCGCCATGGCTAGTCATCTGTTTAGTAAAACTAATAGTCTGCTGTGCGCGGACGGTCCGAGCCCTGCACTGCACCACACCACCTCATATCAGTACTGCGAATACTACTATCCGCGACTATTACCAACTATCACTTAGCTACATATACTACTCCCGCGTTTTGGGCGGTGCTTGGACATGCATGACCTTGGAGCGGCGTTCTCCAGTATTGGAAAGCCTGTCCGCGCTGTGCTTCATGCCCAGCACATGGTGCTCTACGTACAACGTATATTTTGCATAGGCATCTCCACAAGCTCTAGTCTAGTCGTCTCTGTTTCCTTGTCATACCAGACTCGTGGATACACGCCACAACGAGCAATTCCCTTTTATTGCAGGGCTCGAGTCCCTTCCACATGTACTATCCTCTACGGTTAGATCTCGATTCGCTACCTACATATGCACAATAATGGAACTACCATGTCTCTCTTGTCTCTTTACTGCCCACAAATTCTTGACGCTCGTGCCCTATTGGGCTTGAAAGTTGAATGGCTCTCTCGTCTAACTACGTGCCGATTTTGGATACTTTTTTAGTCTATGTTGTAACGAACAGAGACTAGTTATCCAATTTCCATTGTATTGAGTCAAATCTCTCTATATACATGTATGAATAAAAATAAAAAAATAAAAATAAAGAGGTCCGGACGCCAAACAATGTGTCTACGCCGTGATCACAGCGCCAACAAATGTTCTACCAACGGGAGCACCAGCCATTCTCCGTTCATGTTGAGAGACTACTCCCTAGTATGTACTTAACTTACAGGCCCCTAATGCCAGCATAAACACTAAGGTTCCCCGTAGGTTTGGTAATGCAATAGAGTTTGTACCGTTAGTCTGGAAGTCCGATGAAATCCAAATAAACGGGGAGATATGTAAACTCGATTTTGCTTGTCTATGAATACACAACGCCGTCGGCGCCCACCATATTCGCTTCACATGCAGGCAATGCAGGGAGCCGGTACTTTCAATGTCAAAGTATTTATAAGTTACGCATACATATAAGCCATTGTCATACAGAGCGTAGCGTCTGATATATAACATGTAGTACACATATTGCATACCCATAGACACAGATAGATATCCGAGAATCGCTGATATGCCATAATTGGATACTAACAGCGAGATACGTTTCAGGGACAATCACCATGGCCGGCAATCAACTATAGACTTGGCGTTGGAATAAAACATTTCGAGGTATCATCATATCCTCCCGCATTGTCCGGACACGGAGCTGCGAGGGACATGAATGATAAATATCCATAACACCACACGGGTACAGTCAGTCTTCTACTAGATGCGGTGTTTTGATCCCAAGCAGGACTGTTGTAGCTCTATATGGCGAGAAGGTTACAGGACTATGCGTGCCGGCGTTGTTGCTCGGTTTAATCGGTAAAGTTTTGTATAACACTACCAGGCTTACCAGCTATCACCGCTTTCAGCGCTGTCCTTGCATATCTCCCCATGCCACAGCAGTGGCTTCTTTCAGGCCCTATCCACCTCTACATGTACAGTCCGGCGGTGTTAGCTACATATTGAAGGGTTTATAAGGGCATAATATTTAAAGAAACATAAACCCAGGTAAGCAGCATCTCCCCGACCGTCAGTTACCGACAGAAACCAGTCTCTCTACGGCTCTAGCTTCATGTCCTTTTCTGGCAACCCCCCCTCTACCCATCTGGACAAATAAAGTAGGGCTTTTGAACTTCAGAACCCCACATTGGTATGTACTTCAGCACCAGAAGTGGAGACTCTTCAAAAAGGTACTTGGCCATAAAATATCATGTACTCCGTGCTTATTTGTTCATGTCTACTCTAAAGCTTCCGGCTAGCTGGCAAAGTGCCATATGTACTCTATTTCTAGATGCAGAGGGTGAACTTAATGTTGATATCTTCAACATCGATCTTGAGAGGGTCATTGATGCGATTGTGCACGCAGCCGATGTTCTAGTCTTGGAAGTATACGACTGACAAGCACAGCTGGCCACTGATCAAGCTGGTGAAAGTAGGTGTAGTGTATACATGTATATAAACCGTGATTGTCAATGCTGCTGACGCGCAAGTACCAAAAGCCGCAGCACAGGCCAGTGATGCTAGCAAGCCCGGTACGAGCGCCGGATGTTGACATTCCGAGCAAGCAAAAGCGAAAACGTAGCTTTTCTGTTTGTTTTTCTTTTTTTTAGCATCTTCATAATGCTCTACTAGTATTCTTTGTTTTTTTTCTTGGCAGCCTATATAAGAAAATAATAAAATCTGCCCATCCGTCTATAGGCAGGGAAAACATGTGCTATAAATGCTCATTTGCGTGGTTTTCAGGGCTGGCACTGGCCTGGCCTATAACACAAAACCCTGTCTTTAGCCTTTTGACCATCCCATAGACGGAGTCCTGGAATGATCCGAACAGGGCCTAGCTTTTTTTTTTTACCTCATTTCTCTTCGTTGTTTGTAGTGGGTTGCTACTTGTCAGACTCGACTTCATCCCAAGCTTTCTCTTTACGGGGCACAACATAGACGACAATGTAGGCAGACATTACGCTTCTTGTGCCGAAAGCAGATATCCCTAACTAGACCTGGCCTACGCTTTGAAAATTGGCCCTGTCGCTGTCAAGGCCAGTACATACATATATGTATCTATACACATAATCCAAAATAGTCATTGTCTTCTATACCCTCCTCGCGAGCATCAGCCACACGCGGCTCGGAATCTTTTTTACCTTCTCTCTTATTATTCTCCTTCCCAGGATTCCTTCTTGTGTGTGCTGCCAAAACATCTTGCCGGGTATCCTCCTTTTAGCTACTACTAATGCCTTTTTTTTTTTTTTTTTTTTCACTGCCATCTTGTTTTCTCGGCGGCATGTACTTCTACAGCTCCAATAAATATATTGTTGCCTATAACTCTTGCGGCTTGTGCGCTCTGGACTAGCTTCCCAGATCTCTGGATTTATTCTCACGGTGAGCTCCAGAGACGCTCGGTCGTCTTTTAGGCGTCTAGCCTATATCGACTTCCCCGATGCTCGGTATGCTCTACAATGGCTCTCATAAATAGCATAAGGGCTTATAAGCTAGTTGTTTCCGCAAACTTCGTTTCCCAGCACGATATATACGTGGCACCCTGCTATTACACATGTTTGGGGTTACTTGAGTTTGATATAATTTGCATCTAATGCAGATATGTAGCTACGCTCCTGTATAACGTAGCTGCATAGATAGCCATTGACATATGTACATGCATACATATGTATGTACAACGATCAACAATTACCCCCATACAGTATGTCTGACTGTTCGGCCTTGCATATATCCTTTACAGCCTGTACAAACACGTCTGTTCGCAGACGTTTGTCTACTGTCAGACTGTAATCAGTCTCTCGTAGGTAAAGCAGGCTATGATTTTCCTTCCATATTATTACCTTGTCTCTTCAAACAAGATATAATAAAAAGAACAGCAAAAAATAATAGCTCAGTCACCTTTTTGATATGTCTTGATAGTAGTATTGTCGTTTTGCTTCTTTTATCATACAATATCACGGTCATATATTCATCACACCCTAAGGATGTTACAATCACTACTTATACAACACTGCAATAACAAACATAATACGGGCGCCATTGTGACCGCGTATATACAGTCATCATCCGGTTATCTACCCTTCCTTCGTGTCCAAAAGGATGCGATGCTCTGTTTGATAATTGGACACTTATCGACTCTATCACAAAATATTGTTTCCAGCAAGCCTCATTATCCGGCTACAACTTCTTGATTCTGACTACACATGCAATCCAAATATGTGATTCAAGTCGTATGTTTCTCTTCATTTGCAATAGATTTATCATCATATTCAAAGTGGCACCTCGTAATACAGCTAAAATAGTGGCTATGGAGGTGTGCGTATAATATATTATTTATTCTGTGCAATGTCTGAAATATACCACAGTATAGTATTCCTTATTCTTGAACCCATCTGTATTAATTACATATGAACGCTTTAGAGTTTTCGTCACATTTTCGCCCTACTAATAAGTACCTAAGCTTGCAGTGGTAATATGACTGAGAAATCTCATGTAATGGATGTTCAGCTAAACATATAAACACCCGCTTATGTGTTTCGTCAATTCCAATTCACTCATAAGCCACTACCCAATTTTTTCAGGCACACTTGCTTTTTACCCACAAATTAAGTGGCGAATACTACCTAAGTGTTATTCTTGTTAGCTCAAAGCGGTAAAGCGGCATGGCCAACTTGACTTGTTCTGTAAAAGGCAGAACAAGATATTGTTGAAATATGTAGAACAGCCCGTTATTTCCGGCTAAGCAAACTAACTCTGAATTATAGGTCCAAATGGCCAGTATCAACCATTGAACTCTGAACCAACCTCACACAACACGATGGGCGCCTTGGACTGTAATTTGCGAAGACTCCAACCTCACGAGACAATATATAGCTAACAATAAGTGATTTTCCGACATAATATGTGACTACCTAGTGATTATTTGTTGTTCAATGGTGGGTGGGTATGTCAAATTCACATGCCTAGCAAAATCACAAACAATATCACGGCATCTGCATTAGTCCATGTTCCAGCATGTCGTTTTACCGCTTATTTGCTGGCCTATAAGAGGACCTCGTTTATAAATATCGTTTAGATAACAAGATCTACTGGTACTATCTTTTGCGTGAAAGTACCTATCCGGATGGTCTTTGGTTCATATTCGCTTATATGTATGTCACCTACAAGAATAAGTGTGACGACCATAAGTGATTGTCTTTTTATCTTTATCCACAAAATATGTCTTAAATTACGTTCCAAATAGATTAAAGATATATATCTAGCCAATCACGTCAGTGGCCTACCTCTAATTCGACTATGTACAAGTGATATGTACAAGTGATATGTCCCCTCAATTTCCAAACTCCAGTTTTTAGATCGGCCTGTACAGTAGTAATCCCATAATCCAATACCCAAGTTCTTAGCAAGTTCTTAGCAAGTTCTCAATGTGACAGTATCCCCTGACTAGAAAATGAAATTCATCATATTCTCAAGATGTCTTATTGGAGCATTGAATAAAAAAAATGGGCGCTATAATCTAAGTGTGATCGAGTTCAACAAAAATAAATTCACAGCCAGGTTAAGTATAGATAGTGGTAAATCAGCGGTGAAGTTTGATGTGTGATGCTTTGTCAATGTGAATGCCACCATCGCACTAAGTACCAATAAGCAATTGTTTCTTTTTATGGATGTGAAATACATGCGGAATGGGGCTATTGTATATTGTTTTTTGTAAGCAAAATATCATCACAGATGCACCTTGATACGAGACCGCCGAACATCGCCTCATATTAGTTGATGTTGGAGATGGACATACTGTATTAGTACGCCGTAGTATTGTCATGTAAATACTAGACATATTTGTAACAGG